>CM038141.1:22632626-22841782 GCA_021437245.1 Aegilops speltoides
AATAAAAACAAAAAAGTAACGCCCGCACTCGAGCTACTTACCCGAGTATTCGGGCGATTTGGGCTTAGGCCGTGGTCCTCGGTCAATTCCGGACACGCCACCCGGGTCCGAAGAACAACTTGTACATCTCCACGGGGTGTCGCATCATGAAGTGTTGGAGAATTCGTGGTCCCTCCGGATTGAACTCCCATAACCGAGAGGCGGCGGCGAAGACGCCGAAGATAACCGATCACCACAACCAGATTGATCTCCTCCCGAGGTCTCGGATCCGCCCCGCAATGAGAGCACGCCTTCGACGGCCCCAATTGAGCCCTTGGTGACCCACCATCACCGGGCGGGAGGTCCCGGGAATGAAGGTGGCGCTTTTTGCTTGCCCCCGAGCGGTGATATAGAACCACCCTCGCTGCCACGTCGAGCCCTTGAAGGAGCCTCGGCCACGGGCATCGGCCCTTCGCTATGGCCCCCCCCACACTCGCTTTGACGCCTCGATCATCTTCGCCCACATTGAAGGTCTTCAACCACAGCCGGCGGGGGGTGACGTGGAGGAAGGCTTCGCAAATAATAAGCGGAAATATGGAGGATGGACCCGGCCAAGTCGGAAAATCCACCCGAGTCGGGGGAACGAGCACCTATGGGGCAGGAGCCCTTCCGTCCGGGAGGGAGCGGGTGCGCATTTAAGAGCGACGAGGTCGAGCCTGGGGAGAGTTTTTACCCACTGAGCTCCCCGAGGGATAAAACTCCCACCGCTGCTTTGTGTTTATATTTGTTCTGCTCAAAGCGGGGTATGCTGTGGTTCGGCCGCCGAACCGCGGAGTCCAACCCCCACGCGCGCACGGGCCACCTTTTATAGTCTAAAGGTCACCGCGTGGCACGCAGAGAGAGAGGGTAGAAACGAAAAACGCGGGTTGGTACAACTGTTATCTACAGGCCCCTACCTAACCTCTAACGGCGGGGACAAGAGCATTTTGCTTGTCCGCGCCCCAGGCAGAACGACCGTTGGGGCGCCACCGATCGCCCGATGGCCTTTACCACCTTCGCCGCCACCTTGGGCCAGGGCGCAGCTACAAGCCCGGCAAAGAATGATCCTTGGGCACACGTCCGGGGGCCGGGCGTGAGAGTGGTGGCTCCGCCGCAAGCGTTAGCCTTCCCCAAGCTCCTTGCCGGGACTTTCCTTCCCAAGCTTTTGCCGGGTTTTCCACCCGGCGCCGCGGCAATCTCTTGACATGCCTTTGTTGGCCTTCCCCAAGCCCCCTCTTGCCGGGTTTGTTCTTCCCCAAGCGCCTTTGGGGCCTTTTTTTAGTTAATACTTTTTCTTGAATGGTAGTAAATGGAATGACGGAGGGTCTTGGCGCCGGAAGCCTTCCGGGGTGCCGCGTGCCCATGCAAGTTCCCTCAAGGTACCCCTACTTTATACACGCGAGCCCCCGGGCATCCGGTGCCAAGGCCGGGCCAGGCCCAAAAAGGACGGGCAGCCGCCTAGGTCCAAACCAGATCCACTCCGATCCACCGGTTCTCCAGAATGGCACGCAAATCGCGCATCGGGGAGAAGGTGGGTGGCGCTTTTAGCGCCACCCCGGATCAGGCGGGCGATGTCACCTCATCCGTCGCCTCGCTCTGCATCCCGCCCGCGGGCTCCCATGCGCTTGGGGTCACGGGCGGTGGATGGGAAACCGGCCATTGCTATTCTCGTGGCCTTGATTGGCTGAGCGGCGGCCGAGCCCCCACTCGCCCAAAGAAGGGCGAGGGGCGCAGCAGCCCGCACTCTCCCATCTCCCTCCCTTTTCAGACCGCCCCTTTCTCACATTCGCCATGGTGAACGGAACCCTGGTTCATCGGTGGCGGCAGCCACTCAGACAACAGACCTCTCCCTATCCTGCGCCTGTGGTGGTAGAGCCGCCACAAGGGGAAGAGGGAGGGGCGAGGTCGACGCAGGTCGAGGAGGTCGGAGTGCTCGGGAAGAGGCGGACGGGCGCGCCATCTCCGCCTCCGCCTGTGGTTCCGTCCTCACGGCGGTCCATACCGACGTACCCAGTGCTTCGTCAGTTGCGCCGGAGCTCGCTGCCGCCTCCGCTCCCGCTCCATTTGCGAACGCGATGGAGTTGGACCCGCTCAAACATCGAGGTTGCACATGAGGGGCTGTGGAATCAGCGCACGCGAGTCAGCGGTATTCCCAGCCCTAATGTGATGTATCTTGATCGTGGAAGACGCCTGCATCCACAACTTGATGAGGGGTTTACCCTCCATTTTGGGTTAATGGAGGGGTGACCTTCTCTCCGGCTGGGTTCTTCGGGACTCCGCACTCGGCGTAGGTGCTGCACATGGACAGCTCCTCCGACAAAGAAGGCCTATTTCCTCGAGCGAGAGTGATGAGGAGGGGAGCTATTAGTGACGACGAGGGTAGCGGGCGGCGGGATGGCGAAACGGATTTGCGTGTCCGGCGCTGCTTGCCACAATCGGGGCGACTTCATCATCCGCTGTCAGCCGTCCTTGAACTCCCCTGGGGTCATCTCCTTGGGCGGTCATGAGGGAGGCTGCGAAGAGGAAGAGGGTTGGCGGCAAGGCCATCAAGTCGGAGTACGAGGGCGAGTGCCTCGGCAATAAGGCCGACGCCCCCGCCGCCTCGCCTTCGAAGCTCTCGCCTCGGCCGCTTATCACTGGGCCCAGCCTTCTGGACGGCTCCCTGGATGTTCTCTTGGTGTCTTCTGGCACCGTAGCTCGCCTAGGCGCTCCTTTTGCCCTTTTCGCCTCCTTGACCTACCTCCTGAAGAGAGGGACAGGAAAGGGATTACGGGCATCTTATCTTTTTAACTTGTAAGCCTTCGGGCCTTAGTTGGATTTAAAACTTGTAATCCTCTCTTTCATGTTTTGCATCCTCTATGGACTGTACTGGAGTGAGATGTTTTTTTAATGAAAAAGGGATGCTTGCCGGTTGTATCCTTTACTTTGTCGCATCCCTTGTATGTCTTTACTCTACACATTTAGGGAACTTGCCGGCAAGCAAACACACTTGTCGAAAGTGCGGAACATCAGCAGTTCGGTCATGTGTTGCCTCCGCAAGAAACCTTGTCGGGGCTTGCCAGCGACTTGTATTGTTGAGCTGACTCAAACAAATCAAGGGCGCACCTTAGCTTTGAGTCGGCTATTCCGCATAGGTTTTTCATACAAGGCACGCAGCTGGAAAACGCGGGTTTCAGATCCCCCACCATAAGAGGATGCATGATGAGGGACGAAAGACTTATCTGACATCGCAGCCCCCGGCAACTCTGGCTTGCCGTGGATGTATCTTGGTACTTGCAGCCCCCAGCAACATTGGCTTGCCGGGGCCCCGGTGCCGGTGCGCCCTTCTGCTATTATTTCAGTTATGAAAACAAATTAGTCAGCGCCGCAATAAGTTATTTTTGTAATATAACTTCATTCTGGGCAACGCTTGCTACGTTATATCCTTTACTTGATTCCATCCCTTGTATGTTTTGACCCTTACGCTTTTAGGGTACTTGCCGGTGCAAACACACTTGCTGAGTGCGGAACATCAGAGTCTCACGGCGTGTTGCCTCGCAAGAAACCTTGTTAGCTAGCCAGCAGCCGCTTGTATTGTTGAGCGGACTCGAAACAAATCAAGGGCGCAACTTGGCCACGAGCTGGTCCCTTCGCGCACAAGTTTTCCATACAAGGCACGGCCGTTCAAGGAACATAACCTTAAAAATTTGAAACTGACTGCGCTCTATGGCAATGATTGCTATGTTATATCCTTTACTCGCCGCTCCTTTGTACGCCTCTCACCCCACGCTTTAGAACTTGCCGGGCGTAAACACACTTGCTGAGTGCGGAACATCAGAGTTCAAGACTGGCGCGTGTTGGCTTCGGCAAGAACCTTGTCGGGTTAGCTTGCAGCGCACTTGTATTGTTGAGCGGACTCGAAACAAATCAAGGGCGCAACTTAGCCCCGAGACGGTTCCTCCGTGCACAGGTTTTTCATACAAGGCACGGCAGTTCAAGGAATATAACATAAGAATTTAAAATTGGCTGTGCTCTGTGCTCAAACTTGGGCAACTTAGCTTTTCTGTCGTCCGTGTCCCGGTGAGGCTGCGCTTCTTTGAACGACGCCAATTGCTATGTTATCTCCTTGACTTGATTCCATCCCTTGTATGTTTTTACCCTTATGCTTTTAGGGAACTTGTCGTATGAAACACACTTGCCGAAAGTGCGGAACATCAGCAGTTCTGGCGGTGTTGCAGCCCGCAAGAAATTTGTCGGCGCCATTGCAGCCGCTTATTGTTGAGTGGACTCGAAACAAATCAAGGGTGCAACTTGGCTACGAGCAGGTTTTCCATACAAGGCATGGTCGTTCAAGGAATATAACATAAGAATTTAAAAACGACTGTGCTCTACTTGCTGGTGGAGCTCGATGGTGTTTCGACGGCAAAAGCGAAACACTCGTAAGAGGCGCGCTTGCCGGAGGGGCACGAGCCACGCTTGCCGGACTTGGTCTTTGGTGAAGCTGCTCGCTTTCTAGCACTTGCCGTGGAGCTTGATGGTGCGCCCTCGACGGCAGTGAAAGAAAGCACTGAAGAGGCGGTTTACGGAGTGGGCACCGTAGCCGCGCTTTGCCGCTTTTATTCTTCTTCTTCTTCCCCGTGGAGCCACCGCAAGTGGTTTGCGCCGCGGCGGCTGCTGCTTCCGGTAGATCTTGTCGGTACAGATAAGTGCATCCTTCTTGTCGCCTCGGACAGAAATGACACTTATCGGACCGGCATCTTGAGCACACCGTAGGCATAGTGAGAGGCTGCCATGATCTTGGCAAGCTACCGACGGCCAAGTATCCCATTGTAAGGCAATGGGAAATCAGCAACGCCAAATGTGACTCTCTCTCGCCTCGAATTCAGCTCGCTGCCAAATGTCACCGCAAGGTGATCTTCCCTTGGCTTGCTCCTTCCCGGGTTGATTCCTTGAAAGGTACCAGTTTCTTCGAGCTCATTGTCGGATCCGGAGCTTTTTGAGTATCGCGGAGGAGATGAGATTCAGCCGCCCAGCCACAACCAACATCTTTGTGACCTTGAGGTTGCGGATGGTCGGCTAAACCAACATCGGCAAGCACCGACCGCAAAGTGATGCGATCAGGATCCTCAACATCAAAGACGATGGGCATGTCGACCACTTGAGGGGCTTGCGCGATTCAACCGATGGTTCTGCCAAGATTCACCTCCCGCACCCATCGCTTAAGTTGGCGGTGCGAGGTGTGCAGAGAAGCACCGCCGCCAACGCACGAAACCTCCGCTGCTCTTCAAACTCCTGCTCGCCGGTCTCATCCTCATCCATCTCATCATCCTCATCTTCTTCTTCCCTTGTCGCGCCACGGGAGGTCCGCCACCTTGTCGCTGCTTGGGCTTGCCGCGGCGCCCCCGGCGGAAGCTTCTGCCGGATCCTCCGCCACCTTCCCGGCCTTCTCCTTGTCGCGACGCCATATTCAGCTTTCTCGTAGCTCTGCCATCTGCTCAACCTTCTTGCATGCTTGGAGGTCATGGCCCTTGGTGCGATGGATCTTGCAAGATCGCTTGCCGGAGCTGTCCTGCTTGTCGGCAGCCACCACAGCCTCGCCGGAGTCGCCAGTCTTGGCCTTGTCGGCGCCGCCTCCGCTGCCGGACTGCTCAACAACTAGCACATCCTTAGGATTTCTCTTTCTGTTGTTCCGCCTTGTCGGGGTCGCCTCTCTCTATGCGGCCACGAGCACCTATGGGGCAGGGGGCCCCTTCTGGTCCGGCAGGGGAGCGGAGGGCGTGCACAGAGCAGATCGAGGTCGAGCGCGCGGGGGAGACGGGCGATTTTTACCCAGCTTCGGGGCTCTCCAGAGAGATAAAACCCCTACTGCTGCCTTGTGTTTGTATTTGTTCTTGCTCGAGAGCGCGAGCGTCTAGTGGTGCTGGATGCGTCGAATGGACCGAACCCCTTCTACATGCGCATGGGCCTCCCTTTTATAGTCTGGAGGGGGCACCAACAGGTGGCAGCATAGGAAGAGGGGGTAAAAGAGTAAAAACGCAGGTTGGTACAACAGTGTTCAACAGTGTCCCCTACCTAACTCTGACGGTGGGGGACAAAGGCATTTAATGCCTGGCCCGCCGCCTCTAACAAAGGTAAGGAAACGACACGTCAGGCGCCACTCGCTCGCCACGATGGCCTTCCTTGTCAGCCTGGCCACCACCGCGACCGATGGCTGGCGCGAACGCCGCCACTTGCTCCTGGGATAGCCCCGGGGTGACACGTCGCTGGATGCGCTGGAGTTTTGGGTGCAGGGTGGCAGTCTTGCCGCGGCAAGCGCCTTGCCGCGGCCCTTCTCTTGTTGTGCTGGCAAGCTTGCCGGTCGCAGGGCCTTCCCGGGACACGCGGGGCGTCGCGGCAAGTCTTCTGGACACGCCATGGTTGGCCTTCCCAGCGCTTCCTCTTTGCCGGGTTCGTTCTTCCCGGCAAGCCTTTCTGCCGGGCCTTTGTCTCGCTGATTGGTACTTTGTTCTGAATGGTAGTAGATGAGAGTGGCGGAGGGTCTTGGCGGCCTCATGCAGTCTGAATCCTCGATGCGGCTATATCTCCCACGTGTCGGGCAAACCACTTAGAGGCATAACCGCATTGAAAGAAATGTCGCAAATGAGGTAATCTTCGCACAATCCATGTAATACATAAGGAAAAGATACATAGTTGGCTTACAATGCCACTTCACACAATACATAAATAAACATCCATCATTCAGATACACTCAAGGTCCGCTTCACGGAACCAAAATAAAAGAAGAATACCTCACATGCAACACAGATCCCCGATCGCTCTAACTGGCTCCACTACTAATCGTCTGAATCAAACATAGTAATGACCAAGTGCCTCATCAAATTCCCACTTCAGCTGGGCTGCCCAATCATACCAAGGCCACCGGTACCGTGCATCTATTTTGGTAGAATCAGTGAGCCATGTGGACTCAGCAATCTCACACCCGCGAGATCAAGACTATTTAAGCTTAAGGGAAGGCTGGTGTAAAAGGAGGGCTGCAGAAGTTTAATTAGCATATATGGTGGCTACATCGCAAAAGAGAGCGAGAAGAGAAGCAAAGCACGGTCGTGAAACTAGTAGCGATCAAGAAGTGATCCTGAAACTACCTACGTCAAACATAACTCCAACACCGTGTTCACCTCCCGGACTCCGCCGAGAAGAGACCATCACGGTTACATACACGGTTGATGTATTTTAATTAAGGTCAACTTCGGGTTTTCTACAACCGGACATTAACAAATTCCCATCTGCCACATAATAGCGGGCACGGCTTTCGAAAGATAATACCCTGCAGGGGTGTCCCAACTTAGCCCATAACAAGCTCTCGCGATCAACGAAGGAATAAACCTTCACCCAAGACACTGATCAGACTCGGTATCCCGCACATCAAGACATTTCGACAATGGTAAACTAAACCAGCAAGACCACCCGACCGGCCGACAAATCCCGATAGGAGCTGCACATATCTCGCTCGTGGCACACCGGATAAGCGAAGCGACAGGCACCGACGTAATCCAAGTTGCCAAGGAATGGTCCCGCGACGGCAGTTTAGCTTGACCAACACTCGAGGAGCACCGCCCGAGGGGGTAATAAAGATGACCCTCGCTCGCGAAACCCAAGGGAAAAAGGCTTAGGTGGCAAATGGTAAAACCAAGGTTGGGCCTTGCCGAGGAGTTTTATTCAAAGCGAACCGTCAAGGGGGTCCCATAAATCACCCGACGCAGAAGGAACGCAAAATCAAGGAACATAACACCGTATAACTAAAACTAGGGTGGCAAGAGGAACAAAAACACCAGGCATAAGGCCGAGCCTTCCACCCTTTACCGAGTATATAGATGCATTAATTAAAACAATAGATATTGTGATATCCTAAAATAACCATGTTCCAACAAGGAACAAACTTCATCTCCACTCGCAACTAGCAACGCTTATAAGAGGGCCGAGCAAGCGGTAACATAGCCAAACAACAGTTTGCTAGGACATGGATGGTTAGAGGTTGACATGGCAATATGGGTGACAAGATATAGCAAGTGGTAGGTATCGCAGCATAGGCATAGCAAAAGAGCGAGCATCTAGCAAGCAAAGATAGAAGTGATATCGAAGGTATGGTCATCTTGCTCGTAAGGTTCTCGTAGTTGTCGAAGGCTTGATCTTCGTGAGGCGCTTCTCAACAGGTTCCTCGCTCACGCATCGCCTCCGGCTCTACCCAAAGCAAGAACACAAGCAACGGAACCACAATCAAACAAGGAACAATGCACAAGCAATATGATGCAAAGCATGACATGCGACAAGAGATGTGATATGCAATGCATATGTGTGTCCGGAAGGAAAATGATGAACTGGCATCAACTTGGCAAACCAAGTATGCCGCTGAAAGATGAGATGATTTCGTTGAAATCGATATAAAGATCACCGAATCGGATGCACGGTTTGCAAATGACAAGCAAAACAAGAATGACGCAAATCTGCGCTTAATGTTCGATGCTACTTATCAAGCAACAAGAAACTATGCTACAGCACCCCAACATAAAAACAAAGCATATGGCAGCGAACTACAGGAGATGCTTAACAAAAGAGGAACACTGAGCTACGGCAAATCACATCATAACATGTTCAAACAAGCATGGTGAAAGTGCTAAAATATCGTGTTCACAGACTTAGTGAAAATACTAACATGCCGTGAATTAACATCGTGAAGGCATGTTTAGAGCAAGCAAACAACATGCTACAGGAACTTATAATAGCAAAACAAGGCATGACATGATTCTACTCAAAGCATATATCAATAGTCCCTTACTGACTATAAGCCAAAAAGGAACTTAAGAAATGATGGCACCCATGTAAACATAGCAAGTTTTATTACAGATTTCAGACTTAGCAGAAAAACTGGGCATGGCAAAAACAGATAACGAGTAGGCATGTTCGTGAGCACGATGCACTCACTACAGAGCACCTCATGATAAACTAAGCATACAACCATCAAGAAGACATGGCATAGAAGCTATACATGGCAAGAACAACATCATAGCATACACGGATCAACTACAACGACCTCGTGAAAATTGAATCTCATGCAAACAATCTGCCAGGAAACATTTTCAAGCAAAAGTAGAGCACGAAAATGACATGCTAGACTACTCCATAAATGCCAACAAAGGCATGGATGGATAGAGCACTTCCATATGTTCAAAACACCCTTACTGATCATGCTCAAAAAGGGCATAGATCTCTCTGTAACAACATGAACATATGGCCTAAAAATAACAGCAGGAGAAGACTTAGTGAAAACACTAAGTTCCTGAAATCAGCAACATCATCATCCCTACTTTGCATGCTTGTTCTAGTCAACACATAGATCACAAAAATACATGGCAAACACCCCTGGAAAGATGGCATGGCATAGTCTACACACATGTAGGACTCAAGTTCATAGGTTGCACACATAAATCATGGCAAAAATGACAAAAGAGCTCGAGCTGATAAGATTCTGAAACTAACAATCTGAAGCCATCTTCCAACAGCATTTCGGGCATCAAGATGAGCTCAAATGCAAATGATGCAATGGAATGAAATGATGTACTCTTCGGGGCGAACAATTTGACATATTATACGCCCAAAACGGAGCCACGGGTGTGGAGATGTGATGCGATGAACATGTGACGATTTCATGACAGAAAAATGACTTAGTTAGTTTTGGGGAAGAAGTCAACCCCGGGCGTTTTGGATCTGGATCTGGCCGGGGTCGAGGACGACGGCGCGGCTGCTCGCCGGAGGAGCGGCGACAGGGGAAGGCGCCGGAGGAGGGGAGGTGGCCGGGCGGTCCGGGCGGTGTGTCGGCGACGGCGGCCGAGGCGGGACCGGCGCGTATGGCCGCGCGGCCGGGCGACCCGAGGCGGCGGCAGGAGGGAGCTGGCCGGCGAGGGCGCGCGGCCGGTCGGGCGCTGGTGGGCAGCGGTCGGCGGGGCGCGCGTCCGGGAGGCGGCGGCGATCGGCCGAGCGGGCGCGGAGGGCTGGGCCGGAGGCGCTGCCCAGATGGCGCGGCGGAGGGCTTGGACGTGGGTCTCTGAGGGCTCAGGCTCATGCCTGGCGGCGGGGACAGGTGGCACGGCCCGATTACCAGACGCGCGGCGGATGATTCGTTCGGCCGACGGACGTGTCCGGGGCGAGGTAGGGGATGGCTAGGGTTTGTACCGTGATTTGGAATGGGGGATGGATATATAGGCATAGAGGGAGCTAGGAGAGTCTAAATGGGGTGTAGTTTTCGCCCACACGATCGTGATCGAACGACCGAGGGAATGGAGGGGAGTTAGATGGGTTTTGGGCCACTTTGGAAGGGGTGTTGGGCTGCAACTTAAAAGAGGCCTTTGCGAGAGTGCGGTTAACCGTTGGAGTATCAAACGAATTCCAAATGACCCGAAACTTGACAGGTGGTCTACCGGTGCTATGCCAGGGCCACTTGGCAAGGCTCGGTCCATTCCGAGAATGTTCAACACCCACACACGGAAAAATGTAAAATGAGACGCCGGGGAACATAGGAATGCCGGATTGCAAAACGGACAACGGGGAAAATGCTCGGAATCATGAGACGAACACGTATGCAAATGAGATGCACATGATGACATGATATGAGATGCATGACATGGACAAAATGCAAAACGAAAACAAAACTTAACCATGGAGGGAATATCATAGCACATATCCGAAAATGGCAAGAGTTGAAGTTACAAATATGGAAAGTAACATCCGGGGTGTTACACGAGCCTTGCTGTGGGGTGCTGCAACCGCCCGTGCACAAGTTCGGGGTACTAAGGTACCCCTTCTTTAGTACACAAACAGAGCCCCTGCCCGGCCATACACGGTGCCGAGCATGGCGGGCCAGGCCCAAAACAAAAGGCATGGGCACGCACGGCCCGGGTCCACACAAAACCTACCTCTGCTTCACCGCTGGGCCCCTCGCAACGGCACGCTGCCGATTGCGGCGCGTGGGAGAGAACGTGGTCAAGATTTAATTCCGTGAAATGCGAACGCTCGCATCCCCCGTTTATAAGCAGGGAAACAGGCTGTTCCATTTTTGCCACTTGCGCCTCCTTCCTTCGAAAGCTCTGCTGTTCCCCACCGCTTCCCATGGTCGAAAGATAGCAGCGTGCCGCCGCCCATCGTCGCCATTGCCGCCGTCGCCTTCGCCTCCCCTCACTGCTTCCGCCATGGCTCCGAAGACCGGAAAGGCTGCGATGGCTGCGAAGGCCGCGAAGGCTGCGAAGGCTGCGAAGTTGGCCGAGGCGCTGTAGCTCGAGGCGCTGCGCAAGAAGCATGTGCTTTTCTCCCTCGAGCTCACCCCGGAGGCGCTGCGGGCGGAGTTCTATCTCTTCTGGTCGACGCAGACGCGGGTGCATCCGCGCACGCCGGTGCTTTCCGTTGAAGCTTCCAAGTCAGAAAAGTGCCCCAGAGGGTACTACTTCTTCCCCGTGTTCTTCTATTGCGGGCTCTGCCCACCTTTTTCTACTTTTCTTTGCGACATCATGAACACCTATGGGTTTCATCTTCTTGATTTCACTCCCAACGCCATTCTGACAATGGCGGTTTTCGCACACCTCTGCGAGAACTTTGTTGGCATCCTCCCCAATGTTGCTCTTTTTGTCACTATTTCTCCCCGGCCGAGAAGGGGAGCCACCGCTGGCGGAATCGCTCGACTTCCTTGGATGGGCATGAAGGAGGTTTATTTGACGGGCGAAGCCCGCAGCAAGTGGGACGCAGGGAGGGCGGAGGGTGCTGGATTTGTGATGCCAATCCGCCATTCACCCAATCGCGCGAGACTCGGTGGCGCGGCAGCGATCGAGCGCCTGTCGCCAGACGACGCCAAGCCGACGATCGCCACCAATTCAATCCTTCGCTCAGACATGCCGGCCTCACAACAGGGGCGGTTGGTGCGGATTTCCTTCGCCGTCGCATCGCCCCTCTGCAAGAGAGGGGGAGGCCCGCCTGGCTGTTTAGCGGACCGGCGGATTTCATGAGGCTGCGCCCAGGCCTTAACTTCAACTTCACCGTCGTGTAGCTTAACGCGATGCTGAGGGAGATGTTCAAGCATGACCCCAACCATCCAGAGTGGTTCCAGTTGCCGCAGGGCGTCGTCCCCTTGTGCAACAACTCCCAGCGCGATCACATCTGCGCAATGATGCCAGAGTGCGATTCGCATGGGATAAGTGCAAATTGGATAGAGCCCGCTGCCGATGTCGTGCAGCAATTCTTCGATAACTTGGTGGAGGTGGCGGTCAACCGACGAAGCGAAGCTCACCCGCGCCACAACTCACAACGAACATGGCGATATCGCTAGTGGGCCAAGAGGCGGCGGCAAGGCCGCCGCTGGGCGAAGTTTGGCTTCTCGCTGGAGGAGGCAGACGCAGCTGAGGCGGCAAGCCTCGCCGCCCGGGTAGATCTTGCCGGAGAAGCCGAAGGCGAAGGGGAGGCCGAGGTCGAGGCGAAGCGAGCCCGCCGAGGGGCGAGCGGTCAGCCGCTCGAGCAATCTGTGCAGGCGGAGCCTCGCAAATAAGCAGCCCCAATTCCGACCGAGAAGGCATCTCCGTCGAGTTGGGGAGCTGGCAGAGGAGCAGGCAGTCCAGCAGCCGCGGCGCCGTGGGACACGTTCTACCACGACAAGTAACGTTGCCGCGGGAGGGTCCCAAGTTGTGCCGGCAACTGAGTCGGGGTCCTCCCGGGCCGCCACGCCCGATCCCGCCGCGGCCCTCGGCAAGCGCCGAAGGGAGCCTACTCCCCTGCCGCGTCGTGCCGAGAGGGTACCGGAGTTCGACCTCTCCGCGCTGAGCTCCGATGACGACGAAGAGGAGGAGGAGGAGGAGGAGGAGGAGGAGTAAGGCTTTCTCCTTACTGCACTTGTCTTTTCTTCGTTGTTGCTTGTTTTGTACCTAATTTGCTCATCCTTGACCTCTTGTTCCTTTTCAGGACTTTGGCCGAGAGGGCGGCAAAGAGGGCCAGGATCCCCGTGGTCGACATCGGGGACGATCCCGTCGTGACGACGGAAGATACGCCCGAGATCACCTTCGCCAGGGTCTTGGAGAAGGTGCTGGTCAAGATCCTCTTCCGCAACCCGAAGCAGCTGGCCAACGAGTCGCGCGCGATCTGCGCCAGGGTCTTGGAGAAGGTGCTGGTCAAGATCCTCTTCCGCAACCCGGGCCTCGACCTCTCCCGTGTCACCAAGAAGCTGCCGGAGGGCGCTGATCTTAGGGAGCTCAGGGCAATCATCGCACCCATCATGGACAAGGTGAACAAGGTCAGGAGGGTCGATGGCGGGCGCGTGGATTAGGCCGCCCTTCTTCTCCTTTTTCTTTTCTTGCTGTTGCATTTCCAGTTATGAGAACAATCTAGTCAGTGCCATAATAAGTCATTCTTGTAATATAACTTTATTCTGGGTACTGCTTGCTATGTTATTTCCTTTACTCAGTTACATCCCTTGTATGCTTTTACTTCACGCTTGAGGAACTTGCCGAGCAAGCACACTTGCCGAAAAGCGAACATCAGCAGCCTCCACATGGCGGTGCGGCCCCCGGCAAGAAACCTTGTCGGGGCAAGTTGCAGCTCGCTTGTATTGTTGAGCGGACTCGAAAACAAATCAAGGGCGCAACTTAGCCGCGAGTCGATTCCTCTGCGCACAAGTTTTCCATACAAGGTACGAACGTTCAAGGAATATAACTTAAAAATTTAAAATTGACTAAGCTCAAACTCTGGCGACTTAGCTTTTTTTTTGTCCGTGTCCCGGCAAGGTGAGATTCCCTTGAACGACGTCTGGTCCACACCTTTATCTTCCCCCGATGGACTTGTGGGCGGAGGGATCTTCTTTTTGAGAAGAAAGGAGAGAAAATAATGATATGGAATCTCAAGGTTTTCTATTGCTTACCGAGGGCAGGTGCTGCACAAAGTGTCAGATATATATGCAAAAAGAGAAATGCACCAAATTTTACAGGGCGTGCAAGGCACATAAACTTTATTTACGCACGGGAGCTGCACCCGGGTTTGTACAAAGGGTTACATGCAACGGCGGCAAGCCTTGTACAAAGAGTGGTTGCCGGGTCGGGCCCGGCAACCGCGCCTTATGGGTAAAACTTGCGAAGATGCTCTATGTTCCAGGAGTTGCTCACCAGAGTGCCATCTTCGGTCTCAAGGCGGACAGCGCCGCCTAGTGACTCGCTCTCACCCGATAAGGGCCTCCCACTTCAAGGCCAACTTGTTGGAATTCTTGGCGGATTGAACACGCCAAGAACAAGGTCGCTTTCCTCGAAGCTTCGCATTAACTTTGGCGGCTATGGTAGCGGGCGCAAAAAGCTTGCCGGTAGCGAGCAGCTCGCATACAAAGAGCCGAAGACGACCTTTCCTCGAGGAGCAGCGCGTCATCTTGCCGCAGCCTGCTCTTGCTCAAACTCATCATAAGCGAGTACCGAGGCGATCCAGATACGAAGTTCCGTGGGGAGAACTGCCTCGCCCCGTGAGACGAGAGCAAAGGGTGTCTCGCCGCTGGCTCGATGGCGCTGCTCGATCGACCAAAGAACCACCGGCAGCTGCTCGATCCAATTTGTTCCGCGACTTGTGCAGCCTGTCGAAAGTTCTGGTCTTGAGCCCGCGCAAGATTTCAGCCGCTTCTTCGCTTGACCGCTGCTTCTCGGTGAGCAACATAAAGCAGATCTTGGTGCCAAGATCTTAGACGCATCGCATGAAGGCTGACTTCGTGAATTGTGTGCCGTTGTCGGTGATAATCCTGTTAGGGATTCCAAAACGGCAAACAATTGACCTGAAGAACTTGACGGCTGACTGTGCTGTCACCTTCCTCACTGGTTCCACATCAGGCCACTTTGTGAACTTGTCGATTGCAACGTACAAGTACTCAAAGCCCCCGACAGCTCGGGGGAAAGGGCCGAGGATGTCGAGCCCCCAGACTGAAAATGGCCAGGATAAAGGAATTGTTTGGAGAGCTTGGGCTGGTTGATGAATCTGTTTGGAGTGGAACTGGCACGCTTCACACTTGGTTACTTGTGCAGTTGCATCCTGGAGGGCTGTTGGCCAGAAGAAACCTTGCCGGAAAACCTTGACTGCAAGTGCTCTTGCGCCTATGTGGTGACCACATATGCCTCCATGTATCTCTGCCAGCAGCTCCTGCCCATCTTCCCGGGGAATGCACTTCAATTTCACCCCGTTAACTCTTCTTCTGTATAGTATGTCATCGACAAACTAGTACATACTTGATTGCCGGGCTACTTTCTCCGCTTCTTCTTGTTCCCTGGGAAGTTCCCCTGTTTGCAGGAAATGGACGATCTGCTGTGCCCATGCCGGAGCTTGTTGCTCGATGGCAAGGGCTAATGGCGCAAATGCTGCTGTGGGAACATCCGCTTCTACGGCAATGATCTGGGATCCTGCCGGAGGTGATGCTCCCCGGCAAGTGTGTCGGGACACAGCTTGTCGGGGGCGTCTGCTTCAACGGAACAAACCATAGGACTTGTCGGAGCAGACTGCCCCTCAGTGCCTTCTGTGTTGATCCTGGCGGCCTTCTTGGCGGCGGCTCCGGGGAGTTCTGCTGGAAAGTAATCGCCAGTGACCAACTTTCTCTTTTTGCTTTGCCCGGTTGATGGTGTTACAGATGGCTGAGTTAGCTTGAGCACAAAAATTCCTGGTTCCACAGGTAACTTGAGTGCAGCACAGTTTGACAGGCCATCTGCAATGTCATTCTAAGCCCTTGGAACATGTTCCATCTGCAGGCCATCAAAATGTTCTTCTAGCTTCCTCACTTCATCGATGTATGCCTCCATCAACGGACTTTGGTAATCTTTGTTGACTTGGCGGGCGACAAGTTGTGAGTCTCCCCTGACAATGAGCTACTTGATCCCAAGTTCAGATGCTATTCTGAGTCCGGCAAGCAAGCCTTCATATTATGCAGTATTGTTTGTTGCTTGCTCCTTGGGAAAGTGCATCTGGATCACGTATTTGAGGTGCTCTCCGGTGAGTGCGACAAGTAGCACGCCGGCACCGGCGCCTTGGAGCGAGAAAGAACCATCAAAGTACATGATCCATTCTTTGCTTGCTTCCTTGACGGGGATGCTCTTCTCCGGAGTTTCCTCATCGGGCGTTGGCGTCCATTCCGCAATGAATTCTGCCAATGCTCGGCTCTGAATAGTTGAAGTACTTTCAAACTTGAGGCCAAAGCTTGAAAATTCTAGTGCCCACTCGACGATTCTGCCCGTCGCTTCTAGATTCTGTAATATCCTCTTCAACGGGAAGCGAGTGACTACTGTGACCTCATGTGCTTGAAAATAGTGGCGCAGCTTCCTTGAGGCCATGAGAAGGCCAAAAAGCAGCTTCTGCACACCAGAGTACCTTGATCTAGCCCCCTGCAGAAGGGAGCTGACAAAATAAACTGGACGCTGCACCATCTTCTTCTGTTTTTCTTCCGGCAACTGCGCGGATGCACCCTTGCCGGGGCTGGAGCTTGTCGGGGAAGCCCCCTGCTTGTCGCTGGACTTGCTTGCCGCGGCCGCTGGCTCATCATCTGCCTCCGTCTCCGCTACTAACGCAGCACTAACCACTTGATTGGTTGCCGCCAGGTATACCAGCAACTTTTCTTGTGGCTTAGGTGCGACAAGTGTTGGAGTGGAGGATAGGTATCTCTTCAAGTCCTGCAGCGCAGCCTCTGCTTTTGGGGTCCATTTCATGGGACCTGCCTTTTTCAAGATTTTGAAAAACGGTAGGGCGCGCTCAGCAGACTTAGAGATGAACCTACTGAGAGCAGCAACGCAGCCGGCAAGCTTTCGTACATCCTTGACACGCTATGGGGCTTCAATCTGTTCGATGGCTTCAATCTTGTCGGGATTGGCTTCAATCCCCCTCTGAGATACAAAGAATCCGAGAAGTTTGCCGGAGGGGACTCCAAACACACACTTCTCAGCATTCAGCTTGAGATTGATCTTGCGTAGATTTGCAAAAGTCTCGTCCAAATCTTGGATCAGAGTCTCTTTGTTCTTGCTCTTGACCACTATGTCATCCATGTAAGCTTCTACATTTCTGTGCAGTTGTGGCTCAAAAGCGTGACTGACTACTCTTGCAAATGTTGAACCGGCATTCTTTAGTCCGAAAGGCATCCGCATAAAGCAAGACGCGCTACATGGAGTAATGAATGCAGTTTTCTTCATCCTCTTCGCCATGAAGATCCGATGATATCCTGAATATGCATCAAGGAATGAAAGCGATCACATCCTGCTATGGAGTCGACAATCTGGTCAATGCGTGGCAAGGAAATGGATCCTGGGACAGCTTTATTAACATCGGTGAAGTCAATACAAAGCCTCCACTTCCCGCTTGCCTTGGCGACGATTTAATCGGATTGGCTAGCCACGCTGGATGGAGTACTCCCGACCAGTGCCTGCTGCTTCCAATTTCTTGATCTCTCTCGCAATGAACTCCCCGATGCTCCATGGCTTGTTTCGACCCTCACGCTGGACGGGCCGCGGCGTGAGGACAGACGGCAAGGTGGTGCTCAATTACTTCCACAGAACACCGGAATGTCGACGGTTGCCATGCAAACACGCCGACATTCGCCCATGAAGCAACGAGCGCCGCTTCCTATTTAGGGTCAAGCGTGGCAATCGATGGTGAAGGTACCACCAGTGCCGTCCTCCTTGGCGGCCACCTTCTTGGTCTTTGGTGGAGCTATCTTCGCCTTCTTGCACTTGCCGGTGGAGCTCGATGGTGCGTCCTCGACGGCGACGCAGCACTCCGGGGAGGTGCGCATGCTGGAGTGGGCACCAGAGCTGTTCCTGCCGGACTTAGCCTTCTTCTTCCCCCGGGGAGCTTCAGCGGCAAGTGGCCGGCGCTCTGCTGCGGCTGCTGCTTCCCGGTAGATCTTGTCGGTACAGATAAGTGCATCCTTCTTGTCTCCTTGGACAGAAATGACACTTATCGGACCAGGCATCTTGAGCACGTTGTAGGCATAGTGAGAGGCTGCCATGAACTTGGCAAGCGCTGGACGGCCGAGTATCCCATTGTATGGCAATGGGAAATCAGCAACGTCAAATGTGACTCCCTCTGTCATGAAATTCAACTCGCTGCCAAAGGTTACAGGAAGTGTGATCTTCCCTGTCAGCTTGCTCCTTCCCGGATTTATCCCTTGAAAGGTACCAGTCTCTTCGAGCTCGCTATCGGGGATCTGGAGCTTCTTGAGTACTGCGGAGGAGATGAGGTTCTGGCCGGCCCCACCTTCAACCAACATCTTCGTGACCTTGAGGTTGCGGATTGTTGGTGAGACCAACATCGGCAAGCACCCGACCGCAGTGATGCAGTCAGGGTGATCCTCAACATCGAAGACGATGGGCGTGCTGGACCACTTCAGAGGCTTGTGTGACTCGACAAACGGCTCTGCTGCGTTTACCTCTCGCACCCATTGCTTGAGTTGGCGGTGCGAGGTGTGCAGAGAGGCACCGCCGTCAATGCACAACACCTCCGTTGCCTTCTAAAACTCTTGGTCATCAGTTTCATCTTCCTCCATCTCTTCATCCTCATCTTCATCTTCGTCCTTGTCGCGCCACGGGAGGCTGTCTCTTGCCGCTGCTTGGCTGCTGCTGTGCCCTCCCCCGGCGGGAACTTCTTGCGGATCCTCCGCCACCTCCCCGAAGTCTTCCTTGTCGCAGCGCCGACTTAGTCAGAGCTCCACCATCTGCTCGACTTTCTTGCAGGTTTGGAGATCATGGCCCTTGGTGCGGTGGATCTTGCAATACCGCTTGCCGGAGCCATCCTGCTTGTCGGCAGCTACCACAGCCTCGCCGGAGTCATCAGCTTTGGCCTTGTCGGAGCCGCCTCTGTTGCCGGAATGCTCGACGGCTAGCACATCCTTAGCCTTTCTCTTTCTGTTGTTCCGCCTCCGGTTCTTCCTTGCCGGGGCGGCATCCTCACTGTCAGATCCTTCTGCTCATGCTGGTTTCAATCTGAGCGGAACGTCTCGCGACCCACCAGCTTGGCCTTGCTCCAATGCGAGCACGGTGCCAGGGGCACCAGGGCGTTGTCGACCCTGCACCTCCTGGGAAGGGTGTGGTGTCTACACGGTCGCCGACGCTTGCGGGGCCTTGTTTTTGGAACTGGTGACGACGTGAGTCCCACCGTCGGCACCCGCTCCTCCGCCGGCGTCCACGCCACCACCCGCTTGCTCCGGCGGTGGTGGAAGAATCGATGTAGACGGAGCGGCCACCTCCGAAGGCTTCTTCTTTGGTGGCATGTTGATGAAGGCGTTGATGTAGCGCGTGCGGAGACCGGATCAAATGCTCACGACCTCGACGCGCCCCTACCTGGCGCGCCAAAGATGTCGGGGTCGCCTCTCTCTATGCGGCCACGAGCACCTATGGGGCAGGGGGGCCCTTCTGGTCCGGCAGGGGAGCGGAGGGCGTGCGCAGAGCAGATCGAGGTCGAGCGCGCGGGGGAGACGGGCGATTTTTACCCAGCTTCGGGGCTCTCCGGAGAGATAAAACCCCTACTGCTGCCTTGTGTTCGTATTTGTTCTTGCTTGAGAGCGCGAGCGTCTAGTGGTGCTGGATGCGTCGAATGGACCGAACCCCTTCTACGTGCGCATGGGCCTCCCTTTTCTAGTCTCGAGGGGGCACCAACAGGTGGCAGCGTAGGAAGAGGGGGTAAAAGAGTAAAAACGCAGGTTGGTACAACAGTGTTCAACAGTGTCCCCTACCTAACTCTGACGGTGGGGGACAAAGGCATTTAATGCCCGTCCGGTCGCCCCAAGAGTGCAAGGAAACGACCGTCAGGTGCGCCACCGTTCGCCACGATGGCCTCCTTGTCAGCTCCGCTCGCCACCTCGCATTGCATGGTTGCGCAACGCCTCGCCACGTGCTCCTGGGATGGCCCCGGGGTGACACGTCGCTGGATGCGCTGGAGTTTTGGGTGCAGGGTGGCAGTGTTGCCGCGGCAAGCGCCTTGCCGCGGCCCTTCTCTTGTTGCGCCGGCAAGCTTGCCGATCTCAGGGCCTTGCCGGGACACGCGGGGCGTCGCGGCAAGTCTTCTGGACGGGCCTTGGTTGGTCTTCCCAGCGAGCTCCTCTTGCCGGGGCCCTGTTCTTCCCGGCAAGCTCCTCTTGCCGGGGCCTTGTCTGCTTGATTGGTACTTTGTTCTTGAATAGTAGTAGATGAGAGTGGCGGAGGGTCTTGGCGGGCGCCTGGCGAGCCTTGCCGCGGGGTGCTGCAACCGCCGTGCACAAGTTCGGGGTACTAAGGTACCCCTTCTATAGAACACCGACACGCCTCCGGTTCTTCCTTGCCGGAGGGGCGTCCTCACTGCCAGACCCTTCTGCTTCTGCGTTCTCTCCGGGGAGTTTCCTTCCTTCTTCAGCCCGCGCACACTTGTCGGCCAGAGCATATAGCTTGCTGACATCTCTGATCTTGCACATCGCCATCTCCTCCCTCATCCTGCGGTTACGCACGTTCAGATGGAACGCGCTGATACCCGCGGTAGGGTGGACGTCTGGGATGTTGCGCTGCACCTGGCTGAATCTCTGTATGTACTTGCGCAGGGGTTCTCCTTCCTTCTGGGCAAGCAGATGAAGATCGCTCTCTTGGCCATGGGGTTTGTGGCCGCCTGTGAAGGCGCCGACAAACTGATGGCACAGGTCCGCCCACGAAGAGATAGAGTCGTCCGGCAAGTGCATGAGCCAAGATCTAACGTTGGGCTTGAGTACCAGTGGGAAGTAGTTGGCGAGGATCTTCTCGTCGCGCCCCCCGGCAGCCTGCACCGCGATGGTGTAGACGTTGAGGAACTCCGACGGATGTATCCTGCCATCATACTTCTCAGGCACGTCTGGCTTGAAGTTCTTGGTGCTGGGCCACTAGACTTGCCGCAGCTCACGAGTGAACGAAGGGCAACCTACCGCGTACGGCAAGTCACTTGGTTCCCCTGGCGCATGCATATCGACAGTGGGCCCAGCGCGCTAGTCGGATTGACGTCGCGTTTCTTCGACGCCGACACGAAAAGCGAAGCGCCTTTCGTCGCCGTTTGGAGAACTTGGCGTTGATCGCGGCGAGCTCACGGGTCAGACGACGCGGTGGAGTCGACGTCTAGGTCGGCCCGACGAGTCGGTGATCTTGGCCATCTTGGCGGGGAGTGCGCAATGGGGGGCACCCCCACCGGTCTTGTCGGCGTCGGCTTGCGGCTGGGCGTCTTGCCGGGGCTTCGAGGTGCTCGGTCGCCGGGGCTTGTCGCCGTTGGCGAAGCCGATGAGGCTCTGAATGGTCATCCTCCAGTCGTCAATCTTATGTGGCGCTGGAGGGTAGTCTAGAAGCAGCTGGGCTCGGGCCAGCGCTTATTCTGGAGTCTTGGGTGGCGGCGGTGACGAGCGGCACGAGGAGCGGGATAAGCTCGGATTCCCAACTCGGTTGGAAGGAGCAGATTTCCGCCTGTGTGATCCGCACTCGCCGTGGCAAAGATGTCGGGCGCACGCTTGGTCTTGAACGCCCCGAGATCCACCAGCTTGGCCTTGCTCCAACGCGTTGTCGGCCCTGCACCTCCTGGGAAGGATGCGGCGTCTGTACGGTCGCCGAAGCTTGTGGGGCCTTGTCTTTGGACCTGGTGACGACGCGAGTCCCACCGTCGGCGCCCGCTCCTCCGCCGGCGTCTACTCCACCGCCCGTTTGCTCCGGCGGTGGCGGTGGAATCGACGTAGACGGAGCGGCCACCTCCGAAGGCTTCTTCTTCGGTGGCATGTCGATGAAGATGTTGATGTAGCGCGCGCAGAGACCGGATCAGGTTCGCACGACCTCGACGCCCCCTACCTGGCGCGCCAAAGATGTCGTGGGGAACGAGCACCTATGGGGCGGGGAGCCCCTTCTGGTCCGGCAGGAAGCGGGGTGCGCACGAAGAGCAGATCAAGGTCGAGCGCGCGGGGGAGAGATTTTTACCCAGCTTCGGAGCTCCCCGGAGGGATAAAACTCCTACTGCTGCTTTGTGTTTATATTTGTTCTTGCTCGAAAGTGTGGGTATGCTGTGGTTCTGAATGCGTCGAACCGCAAGGAGTCCAACCCCCTCTACGTGTGCACGGGCCTCCTTTTTATAGTCTAAAGGGGTCACCGACAGGTGGCACGCAGAGAGAGAGGGTAGAAACGTAAAAACGCGGGTTGGTACAACTGCTATCTACAGTGCCCCCTACCTAACTCTGACGGCAGGGGACAAGAGCATTTAATGCCCGTCTGGTCGCTCCAACAGTGCAGGAAACGACCGTTAGGAGCGCCACCAATCGCCACGATGGCCTCCTAGTCACCTTCGCTCGCCACCTCGCACTGCTAGGCCGCACAGCTACACGCCACATGCAGCAAGAATGATTCTGTGGCGACACGTCGTTGGGTGAGCTGGAGCGTGGGCGCAGAGTGGTGGCTCCGCCACGGCAAGCGCCTTGGTTAGCCTTCCCGGCAAGCTCCTCTTGCCGGGGACTTGTCCTTGCTTGCTGGGGACTTGTCCTTCCCGGCAAGCTTCTCTTGCCAGGGCCTTGCTGGGACGCGCGGCGCGTCGCGGCAAGTCTCTTGGCATGCCTTTGTTGGCCTTCCCGGCAAGCTCCTCTTGACGGGGCCTTGTTCTTCCCGGCAGGCGCCTCTTGCCGGGACCTTGTTGTCGTAGTTAATACTTTGTTCTTGAATGGTAGTAAATGGAGATGACGGAGGGTCTTGGCGGATGCCCGGCAAGCCTTGCCGCAGGGTGCTGCGACTGCCCGTGCACAAGTTCGGGGTACTAAGGTACCCCTACTTTAGTACACCGACATCGTAGTAGAACATGAGCCCTCCCACGAAGGGGTCCGTCGGGAAGCCTAAACCCTGACAGAGGTGGGATACGAAGACGACGTACTCACCGAGCTCGGGAGTGTGACGGCCTGCCCTTGGGTGGGCAACCTGTGTGAAATCTCGTAGGACAGGTACTTGGCCTCATGCAGCTTTACCACGTCCCCCTCCGTGACGGAGGAGGGCATCCACCGACCCTGAAGGTCGGAGCCGGACATTGTTGAAAATCTGAAGCGCTCGAATCTGGGGCTCTGGGTGTTGGAACTTGGGGCAAGGAGGAGATTCGATGGAAGATTGGAGAAAAGAAACGAGCCTTGGTCCTCTTATAAAGGGGGAAAAATACCAAGAGCCGTCTCCGTGACCATTCGGGATTCACCTTCGATAGAGGAGGCGTGGCGACGGGCGCGGTTGGGTTACCCATGCTCGTATTGATGAGAATCCCTGAATAAGGGGAGCACGATCTCTGCTTCGACAAGACGTGCCAAGGAAACCGCTTCGCTAAACGTGCTGAGGTGGTATAATAAAAAACGATTCAAGTAAAGGCTTGGTAGTGGTGTGACGTTACGCCACAAAATACGTCAGCAGATTGAACTTGTGTGCATTTTATTCTCTCTACGGTGGAATGTGAAATTTATTTTGCAGAGCCGGACACTATCCTGGTGTTCATGATCTTATCTGGATTATTCAAAGGAGGAACCCGCCTTGCAATGCCGAACATTATGCGCGCCGGACTTATCGTCATTGAAGCCTGGTTCAGGGCTACCGAGGAGTCTGGACTAGGGGGTGTCCGGACAGCCGGACTATCATCGTCCGCCGACTCCAAGACTACGAAGATACAAGATTGAAGACACCGCCCCGTGTCCGATGGGACTTTCCTTGGCGTGGAAGGCAAGCTTGGCGATACGGATATGTAGATCTCCTACCATTGTAACCGACTCTGTAACCCTAGCCTTCTCCGTGTCTATATAAACCGGAGGGCTTTAGTCCGTAGGACACAACATACATTACAACAATCATACCATAGGCTAGCTTTAGGGTTTAGCCTCCTTGATCTCGCGGTAGATCCACTCTTGTACTACCCATATCATCAATATTAATCAAGTAGGACGTAGGGTTTTACCTCCATCAAGAGGGCCCGAACCTGGGTAAAACATCGTGTCCCTTGTCTCCTGTTACCATCCGCCTAGACGCACAGTTCGGGACCCCCTACCCGAGATCCGCCGGTTTTGACACCGACATCGGCGAACAAGCACAGCAATCGTGCCCCCCGCTCAATGTGTCTAATCCTCCGGGGACGGTTGCTGGTTATGGCAATCTTGAAGATTACCTGCCTGACGATGCACTTCCTGATTTCATGGAGGTGGACGTATTCAGATACGAGTACGGGAATCCTCTCGTCAAAGATGAAAAATCTCTGACAACAATGATGTGAAGATTCCATAGTTGGTACATGAAAACCTGCAGAGAGTCTGAGGGGATGAACAGTTTGTATCTGAACATTAAAAAGGAGCATGACCTCGTTTCAAATGATCTGTCATGTGTTCCATTTGAGTAGTTCTCCGAGTTCTTCAATCAAAAGGCCCTCGATAAATTAATGGTCTTTTGCTACTGCCTGTAAGTACTATTTCTGTCATTAAGTCGCTATATATAGCTCGGCTCTTTCATTGCATGTATTTATAATTAATTATCCTCAATATATTATGCAGATTGATGATCGTTGAGTGCAAAAAAATGAAATCTATGATATTGGGTTCATTAACACAAATATCATAGATGTATTTCTGGTTGAAAAGAACGTCGAAGAGGCCGAGGACAACTTGCTACAATCGTTGATCAAAAATCAAAACAAAGATACCATACTCTTTCCTTACAACGACCCGTGAGTGTTACTGTCGTGTGCATATTCGGTTTCCCTTATTACTCGAGCGAGAGGTTAATGTAATTGATGAGTTTTGCATGCGTGTGCAGGTACCACTATATTCTTCTGGAGATTAAGCTTGAGAGTGGACTAGTAACCGTCTTAGACTCCAACGGAAATATCCCAGCACCTATGCGGACATGACTGAAATGCTCAGCAAGTAAGTTCAATCGATCATTATCGCACCATATCGACAACTTTTTGTTCATTTCCTGATATCTGAAGTAATAATAATTATTTTCTTTGTCTTGCAGGGTTTGGAACAGTTCACCGCACAAGCTCCGGGACTGCCAAAGGAGCTGTGATATGTATACCCGAAAGTAAGTACTACTGGAGCACATCTCCCGTTGATTCTATAGCTATACTTTCATCAATGCCATTTATAATGCTTCATTATCAGTTTTATTGACCTCTATTTCTCGTAAAGTGCTTGTGGCAGGAGGAAGGGAATGATTTCTGTGGATACTACGTGTGGGAGTTCATCCACAACGCGACTTTGAAAAACAAGCGGGGCTACTCTAGAAGACAATATGAAGTGCGTAAGCAATAATATTCACAATTTCATTTTATTACACCATCATTTCTGTTGAGTTTCATTCATATATATGTATTAATTAACCCCCTTCTTCAAATTAATTAGACATGGCAGATGCGGGATGAACTGCTAGAACCAGATCGCATGAATGCAATTCAAGAGGAATTGGCGGGATTCTTTCTTGAACACGTCATCAGTAAAGCCGGAGAATACCATGTGGAAGTTGATTTCAAATGCTAGGCGTTTGTAATTAAGAGATCTTATATAGATTGTACATGTGTGTAGCCAGTAAAAAACTTGTTGTTCGACCAATCTCTCGGGGAAGGAGAGGTCGATCGATCACTTCTCTCGGTATGCATGACTTAACTTCAGACTTAATGGTTCTCTCGATCACTTATGTATATATACTACGAAGGCCGATTTACCAAGCACGGACATAAGAGAGGACACTTCTCTCTATTAATTAGCTAGCTAACACAATATACGAAACACCTAAATTAACCCCCAAAACCCCCAACCCCCTCCTTTCAAAAAAAAACAAAAACCCCAGCCACTGGAATGCAGACGCGTGGATGCCTTTTGGACCCGGATGGAGCCACCAACCGGGACCAAAGGCCCCCTGGCTGGGCTCGACGAACCGGGCCACGTGGAGGCCATTGGTTCCGGTTCGTGTTTGAACCGGGACTAATGGGTTGAGGCATTAGTAACGACCCATTAGTCCCGGTTCCTGAACCGGGACTAAAGGCCCTTACGAACCGGGACTAATGGGTGGTTTTCTACTAGTGGTATCTATAACCTTCCTCCTTGGCTGTGCATGAAGCAGAACTTCATTATGATGCCAGTGCTCATCCAAGGCCCTAAGCAACCCAACAATGACATTGATGTGTACCTAAGGCTGTTAGTTGAAGAACTTTTACAGTTGTGGAATGGAAAAGGTGTAAGCGTGTGGGATGAGCACGCCGAGCAGGAATTTGACTTACATGCGTTGCTGTTTGTAACCATCAATGATTGGCATGCTCTCAGTAACCTTTCAGGATAGACAAACAAGGGATACCACACATGCATGCACTGTTTAGATGACACCGAAAGTATATATTTGGACAAATGCATGAAGAATGTGTATATGGGGCATCGTCAATTTCTTCCCACCAACCATCAATATCGAAAGAAAGGCAAGCATTTCAAAGGCGAGGTAGATCACCGGAAGAAGCCCGTCATCCGTACTAGTGATCACATACTTGCTATGGTCAATTATTTACAATTAACCTTTGGAAAGGTTCCTGGCGGAACTATCTGTTCCGAATGACGCTGAGGGACGCGCACCCATGTGGAAGAAGAAATCTATATTTTGGGACCTACCCTACTGGAAACACCTAGAGGTCCGCTATGCAATCGACGTGGTGCACATGACAAAGAATCTTTGTGTGAACCTGCTAGGCTTCTTGGGCGTCTATGGGAAGACAAAAGATATACCGAAGGCACCGGAGGACCAGCAACGTTTGCATGAAAAAGACGACATGCCTCCAAAGCAGTATGAAGGTCCTGCCAGCTACACTCTTACCAAAGAATAGAAGGAAATCTTCTTTGAATGCCTGCTAAGTATGAAGGTCCCATCTGGCTTCTCGTCGAATATAAAGGGAAAAATAAATATGGCAGAGAAAAGTATCAGAACCTAAAGTCTCATGACTACCACGTGATTATGACGCAACTGCTTCAGGTTGCATTGATGGGGCTTCTATTGGAAAACGTTCGATTAGCCATTGTGAAGCTATGTGCATTCCTCAATGCAATCTCTCCGAATGTGATCGATGCAGAAATCCTACCAAGGTTAAGGAGTGATCTGGCGCAATGTCTTGTCGGTTTCGAGGAGGTGTTCCCACCATCCTTCTTCAATATCATGACGCACCTCCTAGTTCATCTAGTCGACGAGATTGCCATTTTGGATCATGTATTTCTACATAATATGTTCCACTTTGAGAGGTTCATGGGAGTCTTAAAGAAATATGTTCGTAACCGCGCTAGGCCAGAAGTAAGAATCTCCATGGGCCATCAAACAGAGGAGGTCATTGGGTTTTGTGTTGACTTCATTCCTGACCTTAAGAAGATTGGTCTCCCTCAATCGCGGTATGAGGGTAGACTGACTGGAAAAGGCATGCTAGGAGCAGACTCAATAATATGTAGGGACGGGTATTCTTGGTCTCAAGCACACTACACAGTTCTACAGAATTCTACCTTGGTGACCCCGTAAGTCAATGAACACAAGAATATTCTGCCCTCCAAACACCCGGAGCAGTGTGACGACTGGATTACATTTGAACACATCAGGACTTTCGGCAGTTGGATGCAAACACGTCTCATGGGTGATAACACTGTTTCTGATGAGATGTACTCATTGGCCAGGGGACCATCTTCGACTGTGTTGACTTACAAAGGGTACGAGATAAATGGGAATACATTTTACATGATCTCCCAAGATCAAAAGAACACCAAGAAAAACTGTGGTGCCCGTTTTGATGCAGCAACCAAGAGGGGAAACGACACATATTATGGTTACATAGTGGACAAATGGAAACTTGACTATGGCCATGATTTTAAGGTCCCTTTGTTTCAGTGCAAATGGGTCAATCTGTCAAGAGGCAGGGTACAGGTAGACCCAGAGTACGGAGTGACAATAGTGGATCTGAACAATCTTGGGTAGACAGATGAACCATTCGTCCTAGCCAATGATGTGGCGCAGGTTTTCTATGTGAAGGACATGTCTACCAAACCGAGAAAAAGAAAAGATAAGGAAGCAAATACATCATATGATGAGCCAAAGCACCTCATAGTTCTTTCAGGAAAAAGAGACATCATGGGAGTGGAGGGCAAGACACACATGTCTGAATATTATGAAAAGTTTCATGAAATTCCTCCCTTCAAAGTCAAGGCTGACCCTAGCACCCTGTGAAACGATGAAGATTATCCATGGTTACGGCGCAATAAGCAAAGGACACAAGCATAGAAAAAGTAATAACTTTCTCTCCACAACTATTATGATGATGCATTTGATCTAGAATATCACTGCAGTTACATGTGAAGAAATGAAATTGTCTGTTTGGTAACAGATGAGTTTTAGTATGAAACCCTGATACTTCGAAAGAGATTGTCTGTTTTTGTACACGAAGTGCATCCCGTTTTTGCCGTAACCATCTCAACTTTTTAGAACATGCTATGTGGGTGAAATGATGATACCATGACAACTTTCAACCTTTTTAGAGTTCATTTGTAGTCCTTTTCAATTTGAGGGTCATTTAGCTTAAAAAAACTTTGTAAATACATGAAAAATACCAAATGAAGTCAGAAAGGGTTGAAAATTGATGATGTGGCTTTTAATGGTGCATTTTGAACGCACAAAAAGTTTGGAGTTCAAATAAGTATAAAAAAATGAAATGCCTTTTGTAACAGATGAGTTTTCATATGAAACCCCTCTACTTCGAAAGAGATTGTCCGCTTTGTACAAGAAGTGCATCCAGTTTTTGCCGTAACCCTCTCAACTGTTTGGAACCTGCTATGTGGGTGTAATGATGATACATTGCCAACTTTCAACCTTTGCAGAGTTTATTTGTAGTGCTTTTCAATTTCAGGGTCATTTAGCTAACAAAAATTAGTAAATACATGAAAAATACCAAATCAAGTCATAAAGGGTTGAAAATTGATGATGTGGCTTTGAATGGTGCATTTTGAACACACAAAAAGTTTGGAGTTCAAATAAGTTCAAAAAATGAAAGCCTTTTGTAACAGATGAGTTTTCGTATGAAACCGTGATACTTCGAAATAGATTGTCCATTTTGTAAACGAAGCGTATCTAGCTTTTGCCTTAACCCTCTCAACTTTTTAGCACACGCTATCTAGATGAAATGATGACACATTGCCAACTTTCAACCTTATCAGAGTTCATTTGAAGTGCTTTTCAATTTCAAGGTCATTTATCTCAAAGAATGAACTGATGGCAAAATCAATGAACTAGAAAACTTTTATAAAACTCTAATAGCAGAAAGAATGAACTAAAAATAATCAATTAAAATATGCTGTTATGATCAACTAAAACAAAACTATAATAATCCTCAATAGCAAAAATAATCAACAAAAACGCTTTAATAAAACTCTAACAGCAACATGAATCAACTAAAAAAGCTTTTATAAACCTCTAGTATTTTTGAAACTAAAATTATGTAAAATTTATGCAACAAAAATTATCAAAGTAATTTTTGTTCAAAGCATTAATAGCAAAAAGAATGTTCATAAAGAAATTTTTTCTTAGAAGCTTTAATAGCAAACTAAAATAACAAAATCTGTTTTTGATTAAAACATACATTTAAAATAACCTAAAAATTACTCCCTCCGTCCCATAATATAAGAACGTTTTTGACACTGTATTATGGGACGGAGGGAGTGCCAAATTGAATATAATGATAAAACACAATAATATTAAATAGAAGGAAAAAAGAATCACTCAAAAATCTATTTTTATGGTAAAGTTATTCAAAAACTAGTGATTCACAGAAATTTCAAAATATTCAAATTTAAACTATTCAAATTTTAAAACTAATTGCTCTAACAGAAAGTTTATAATTTGTGTGACCTAAAAGCAAAAATAATCACTTAAAAACTGTAAGTAGAAACAAAAGAAAATAAATTAACGAAAAAACAAAACAAAATAACTTGAAAAAATTAAAAAACGCCACCAACTGGGCCACCACGGCCCGAATACGACTATAAACCCAACAATGGGCTAGGATTCAGGCCCACAGAAGGCCCTGTAGGTGCACAGGCATATACGAAGTCTTTAGGCCCGTAAGCCTGCTTTAGAGAGGAGCTCGAAAGCTCAGGCGCACCGAACCTTATAAACAGGTGCGGCTCTCTCTCAGCTAGCAAGGTGGGACTAAACTCCCACCACCATGCCGCTGTGCAAGGCTATTGGTTCCGGTTGGTGGCACGAACCGGGACCAATGCCACCCTTTGGTCCCGATTAGTGGCACCAACCGGGACCTATACCCCCCTTTAGTCCCGGTTTGTGCCACCAACCGGGACCAAAGGGGTCTGCTTCCCGCCCTTTGGGTTGCTGGAAACTGACCTTTGGTCCTCGTTTGTGGCACCAACCAGGACTGAAGGTGACCATTGGTCCCTATTATTGCCACGAACTGGGACCAAAGGTGATTGCTATATAACCAAACACTTAGGAAATTTCATCCACCCGCCATTCTTCTCTCGAACGCCACCAAGCTGCTGCTGCTCCTCGACGCTGCGCCCCTGCCCCACCGTCGCGTCGCCTCCCCGAGCAGCCCCGAGGTCACCATCGCAGTCGCCGCCCGCTCCTCATCATCATCGCCTCAAGACCGTGTTCTGCCCGACGCTGGCCCGTGCCCCCCTACCTCGACGCTGGCCGCCCGTGCACGCTCGTCGATGCCGGGCCTCCCCTGCCCCCTCGCCTCGACGCCCCGCGCCCGGCCTGCCCCGACCACGCCACACCTCTCCTCCCTGTTCATTCCAGCTGACCTCCTCCTCTCTGTCTGCCATGTATGTGTATATATGATGATATGTCCTGATTTTTTTACAGAATGTGATGTTTTTTTCATAGACTATGATGTTTTTTTGTTCATAGATGATCATATATATGATGTTTTTTTATATGTACGCATGGATATGGAATATGATGTTTTTTTGTTCATAGAATATGATGTTTTTTTATTCATGGAATATTTTTTTGATCATGTGAGAGGCCAGGACGTCGGACATTCATGAGAGAGGTGGTCCGGTCGTCGGACATGTCATGTCAGGGTGGGATGTCGATCCCCCTCTCGCCCGACCAAACTCTCGAGTCCACCCAAAACGGAACTGAGATGTGATAGGTAGTATTTTTTTGTTCATAGAAAATTCCGGTAACTCTTCAACATGAGGGGGGACGTCGATCAACCCCCTCTCGCCTGACCAAACTCTCGAGTCCACCCAAACCGGTATTGAGATGTGATAGGTGGTATGTTTTTTGTTCATAGAAAACTCCGGTAACTCTTCAACATGAGGGGGGACGTCGATCAACCCCCTCTCGCCCGAACAAACTCTCGAGTCCACCCAAACTGGGACTGAGATGTGATAGTTAGTATTTTGTTATAGAAAACTTCGGTAACTCTTCAACATGAGGGGGAACGTCAATCGATCAACCCCCTCTCGCCAAACCGGGACTAAAAAAGAATTGTCGAGGCAACCTCAAACCCTAGAAATGTTGTCGAGGCCACCCCAAACCCTAGAAGCATTGTCGAGGCCACCCCAAACCGTAGAAGCGTCGAGCCCGCTAATATTATCCCTTGTTATGATATTAGATAGGTCTATGTTTCCCACTAATATTTCCATCTCTGATGTTTTTATATTGCCATGTTTTAATATTTGCAGAAACCATGGACAAAGACATACAATTAGCAGAGTTGTTGGGGGACATAATCCACGATGGAGGTGATGTCTTGTCGTTTCTCAATGACACCGATGGTCAGGAAGGAGAGGTTAATGGCTTCGGTGATCCAACAATGGAGGAGGAAGGACATCATGACGGCTCCGGTGACCGAATGGCGGAGGAAGAAGTAGATCATGCTGACGGCTCCGATGACCTAACGGAGCAGGGAGTTGTTGCAAAGTCCGACCAGGTATATATATTAATTAAGCCTTTGCCTGACTTGATGCATTAATTGTTTTTGTATGTATTAAATATATATATTAACGCGCTTCTTTCTTCTTTTATAGCCCTCCGGATCGAGCCAAACTTCCGTAAGAAGATGAGGCCTGAAGAAAAGGTTCCACCAGGATCAGAAGTTCACGATCACAGCAATCGCGAACGATGGACAACGGATTGAACCCAAGCGGACCAAGGGAACATTTGTTAGTCAGTGCAGAGCTATTGTTAGGGACAGCGTCATACCCAGAAGTTTCTTATGTCTAGGATAGACAGAAAGCTGATCTTTGGACCGTGCTGATGGCAAATTTCACCCTACCACCAGAGAATGACCAGAATTCAAGGGCCGATATGAGAAGATAATAGATCACTCGCCCGCATTTGTGGCCTACAAGACATCAGAGAAGGGTAAGCTAAGGTCAGACAAAAACAAGAAAAATGCTGCACAGAAGAAGTATCACCATCACACGGGGTCAGGTGGATACTAAAAAGCTCGGCCATTGTGGGACAAAGCTGAGCAAAACCTGCTTGCTAAAGGGGTCCAACCAACAACAGTGAACTGGCCAGACCATTGAAGGACTTGGTTCTTCAGGGTTGGGGGAACTTTGGACCCAGAAACAGGGGAGTGTCATTGGACGGACAAGCAACTTGCAATACCCATCGAGAAGCTTCAAAAATATAACACCGCAGTGAAAAAGGGACGTTCATTCCCGATGGAGAGAAGGACGATCTGACTGAGGCCCTTATGAATCCTGAGCACCCTAGACGAACAGGAGGCACACCAGGCTCCATTCCATGGGTGGTTGGGTTTCCCGACACATGTAGTTACAGAAGCCGAGAGAGAAAGAGGATAGCGGAGCTGAGCAAAATGCAGAAGCTCAATGCAAGACTAGTCAAGCTAGAGGAACTAGCAGCTACCGGCCAACCATCTCAGCGGCATGAAGCTACCCCAGAAGCTACCCCACCATCTCGGCGGAGAAGCAGCGTGGCTTCCTTGGAGCTCGTTCAGCCTGATTTCACGGGTCCTTGCTACCCCGTGGATACTATCACGGAGACTCAACATTGCCAGCTTATGACGAAATGACAGAACATCACTTTGAAGGCGGTTGTCGGCTCTGTTGCACATCCTTAACCCGAGGGAACTTTTCCCCACCATCCGATTCCACATGGCTATGCTATTGTGACAGTGGATGAAATAATGGAGGGATTTGAGGAGCTGGAGCTTGACCAGCCTATAGGTGAAGGGGAGAATCAGCTGGTTTATGCTTTGAGGAGTACATGTCTATGGAGGAAGGGAGTACATCAAGCTTCCAAACTGGACGCTCGTCCTCCTCCCCTGGAGAGTCAGGGCACTCCGCCTCCTCCTCCTCCTTCTCCTCCGGCGAGTGATCAGGGCACTCTGCCTCCTTCTCTGCCTCCTCCGGCGCGTGAGGGCACTCACCCTCCTCCTCTGCCTCCTCCGGCGCGTCGGAGCACTTCGCCTCGTTAGTAATGGCCTAAGACAGACACCGTCGCTCCGGCTCCTCCACTGCGTTGGAGCACTCCGCCTCCTTCGCCACCTTGTCAGCAATGCCGGAAGACAGACGCTAACGCTTCGGCCGCTAGCAGTACAAGCATAGGCAGGAAGCAATTCAGATATACACTACTAGGGAAAAGCCTAGCAGCAGCGCGGGTTTTGGCCCTCTCAGTAGCGCGGGTACCGGCGCTACTAATAAGGCGCTTCTAGTAACGATAGCAAGAGGCGCTGTTGACCCACGCCATCGCTACAGATGAATAGCTGTAGCGCTCTTTAGAAAAGGGCGTTACTGATAATATCTGCAGCGTTGTTTAGCGGGAAGCGCTACTGGTAGGTCGGCGCTACTGCTAAATTCCCTCGCTACTACTAGTATTATTAGTTTTTTTCCCTGCATATTTGTTTTTTATTTGTTTTGTATTTGAATAGGCTTTATACAATAATCTTTAGCATATCATCCACATACAAATGTAATCATAGCATATACATACAATTAGTCTCATCAAATCATGTCATCATCATAATCATCATCCAACAGAAAGTGTTCTCTCGTCATCAATCTCGAAAATAGCGATAAAAGTCTCGATTACTTGGAAATACATTGTCATCCAACTAAACAATGATATACGCGAAAATAGCTATCACTTTGAGTACATGAGTTCGTATCCCTCTATCGCATTAGCGTGAACCTAAACTAAGTACTTCGTGTCGCTCGGAAACCGAAAACCGGTACACCTGGGCCTGACACTCCGGCCACTTGTCGTATATATACTCCTGGCGTAGCACTTCTTCGCCATCTATGATCTATGCATCTGCATCGTCACATGAGTCGATGATATGCAACATATATAGTTGAGCAACACAAAGAGACAGACTTGGCAAAAATAGAAACAACATATCATAAGCATAAATAACAAAGTTCATCGTACCCAAAATGACCTAACTAGAGTGATTTTCGCTAGTTGAGGAGGAGGATGGTTTAATTACATCACAAATAAAGTTTCACCGTGCATAACTCAAAGTTTTGTCATAAAAGAAAGTATGGACTAAACGGGCACATTGTCATATATCGACAATCACTCCATCATGTCGTGCCATCCATCCATGTCAGTGAGATAGTCATCGAGCTTAGTGAAAGGCTTCATGTCGAGACGCTGAGAGGCTATCCATGTTCGGACATCTTCCGGCGACATTTGTCCTTCTGCATGGAACATCCCTGTTTTTCTGACGACCTCATTCATGATGATTTGGGCAAGTTCGCACTGGATGTTATACAACTCAGCTCGAAGTCGATGATCCTCGATATCTCCTATGTCCTTTACCCATTGCAGAATATGGGCATCGCCAGATCTAGGTGCCATGTGAAGGTTCTGGTGATCCCGTCTGTACTCCAGCATGTGGTGTAGGACATAGAATCCATCATTAAGAGAATCGTTTGGTTGCTGGATATGCAGCAGAAGTCGGTCTTATGGCTGAAGGCGGCCCTGCCGCCCCTTCTCTTCTTGTCCCTAACCTCTCCACCCCTTGCTTGGTAGTAAAACATAGCACTATCGAGAACATCTTTGATGTGGGTGTAATCCCTTTTGTGAATGTTCTTCGACGAGTCCAAGTAAAGAGCATGGGAGGATCGGGGGTAAAGGATGATGAGGACGGCGTGCCCGCCGCTACGCAAAATAAGTACACCTCAAATTAATTAGCCTCCACCGTGCAAATGAATATTGAAATTGAAGGAAGGATAGCAGCGCGGATGACTTACACGCGATCATAAGGCACGAGAATCGCCTCCTTGTCCTTATTGGCGAGCATGAAACTGACGATGTAATCCCACGCGTATTCACGATGATCTGCACAGACTCCCAAGAAGCCCTCGTGCATGTAGTATGGGTCAGCGACACAGATATGAGGTATCTGCTCAACCCCAATGATGTAGTTCATGTGCAAGGCATAAAGGCGGACAAACGTAAAATCTAGCTTCTTCACGTGAAACATGTCAAATATGTAATCGAATCGGAGGAAGAACTTATCCGCGGGGAAGCCGTCGAGGTACGACATTTGCCACAGAACTTTAACCACGTAGAGTGGGTATCCTGGATCTTTTGAGGCGATGAGGCCTTTCTCTACCCGCAGTACATCGTCATGAAGTCTCCTTAGATCGTCGAATCTGGCCCGTAGCGCTATTTCAGTTAGGATTGGTCGACCCGGGATATGCCATTTATCCGCATCGGGGATATCTACACGGTCCTGAAGCCGAGGCTGCTGAGGCGGCTGGATCATAGAATCACCTTTTTTGCCTTTCCTTGCTCTCTTCCTAGACTTCTTTACCACCGGATGGTCGTCAATAATACGTTGAGACGGTAATTCAGGCACCGACTCATGACGCTCAAACCCTGAGGAGGCACCAGTATAGACATACTGTTCAGCGCCATCGTCATCCTCATCCTCATCCATGGCGACGTCATTAGCGACTAATGGAGCCACCTGCTTACCCCGTCCGCTATCACCCAACCCGACACCCGACGCTAATTGGGTAGGTGGGGTGTTGATGTTCATACCTTGCTGAGGCTGCATGCTTGTGGGTGTGCTCCCGGCCGCCTCCAGACGAAGCACACTCTTTGGCCACAACAGGACCCACCCATTGCAACAATCACCAAGCCGCTGCGGGGTCTCGTCGTCATCCCCCACTAGTATTAGAGGAGGCAAATTCTCGTGGCACGGTTTGACACTGGCCAAGGAAACCTTGAAGACGTTCGGGGGGATCAACCGGCTATGGAACAATGGTTCCTTCGGCTCCATTATCGTCCCATTCCCCACGTCCACCTTCTGTTCGCCGATGGTGTACAATATGGTTCACGGGGTTTCGTCAGCCTGCAAAGAAAAGTCTGCGACGTGAGACATTCGAAAGGCAACAAAACGGAGATTATACATTTATATTGAAGGGGCGGTGTGACGAGATACCGTGAGGGCGCCGAGCTCAGCCAAAGAGGAGGCACCACCGAGCAAGTCCGTGTGGGGAGCCGTCAAGGGAGCCGGTGCGGAGCCGTGCGGAGGCAGGTGCTCCCAAGAAGTCAGCAAGGGGAAAGTCCTCTGCATTTTTTTCTGGATTTTACCTTGTTCAAGTGTAAACGCCCGTCACCAAGGAAGTAGATATATCTGCAATCGCTTGTTTTGCGGCAGCTACCGCTGTTCTGATCGTTCGAGATGATTTCTTCTAAACCGCAATCTCAACCTTCTTGTCGATGCTTTCTTGATTAACCTCCGCTCTTTCCTTTCTCTCCTCCGTGGTCTCACGGTAGTACTTCTTCAACGTGGCGCCATCTTCGACACCGCACGCACGGCCCATACGACGGTCGAGTATCCATCGGTTGTTGTTTCAATATGTTCAACGCCTGTTGAATGGAGTGTCCCACTTGGCCTCGCCAATGCCTCGGACGGCGAAGTCGCCGGCCGCAATCTGGTGCGCTCTCTCGCAAAAGGCACAAGGATCGTTTACAAATATGACTAACGTGTGCAGTCGAATTGATCAGAAACTAAAATTACCAGCAGTCTCATGAACTCCGTAATGACCGGTGTTGTCTCGTAAACCTTCATCACTGGGTCCCAACGGTGTCGGGCCCGCAGGACGTCACGCTCCTGCGGGATGGTGAAATCCGCCAAGGGGTCTGGGATGCCCAGACTCGCGGCTTCCGTGTCCTCCTTGGCCCATTTGGACCTCTTTCCACCATAACCACGGCTTCTGAGGTGGTGGCTCCCAATGTTCCTCTTTTGAAGCCCCTTCATGTACTTAGACTTTTTTTGGCAGCTTCGGCCTCGCAAGCCTCCTTGAATATTTGAAATTGCTCTTCCGTGATTGTCGGATTATCCTTTACAATCTCGGAGTAGGGTTCCCCGTCGTTGATCTTTGCTTTCACTCGATTTTTCCAAGCGGCGAACGCGTCACTAAACTTGGTCATGGTGTGTTTGTTTATCTTCTTCATTGCCGGGTCCTTGTCTGGATCTTCATAATCCTTCTCATTATGGCCCGGGAACAAGAATATCTGGTGAAACTTCTTTAGGAGGGAGCTCCTCATATTTTCTATCTTCTTTAGTTTCTCATCATTGATGGTGGCAGTTGTCCGTATGATGCAGCCTATTTGATTGCCATAGCACGCGCGCGCTTCCTCAGGCACCTTTGGCTCAAAATTGCCGTCGTCCACCTCCGTGACCACCAGTCTAGTAGTCCTGAGTTTGTTAGGAAGCCGTTGCCTCTCGCTGCTTTCTACACCGCTCCGCTCCCGAGGCAGCACCGGTCTCAGCGTCGGTCTCGATGTCGGTCTGAATCTCAGCGCCGGTCTCAGCCTCAAGACCGGTTCTGCGTGTTGGTCCGAGCACCATCATGCGTGTCGGTCTCGATCCCCGATGCCACCGGTGGGCCCAAAGAACAACATCTATTGATCGTCGGTAAGGCTAAAAATTAAATGCTCGCTGCCCGGTAGACGCCGTCGTGCAATCACCGTAACCCTGTCCTTCATCGTTGCTAGCCATGTTTCCTATGATTAAATCTAGTCAATTAATTCTAGACCTAATAAAATGAATAATGACATAAAAGCGGACTATTGTTTTGCAGGAATGTTGACTCCTTCCTGTGCGGCAAATCTCGCACTCGATATGTCCTAGTTTGTAGCACAAGTCATGCCGAAATTCACGGAAAATTTCGGCATGACCTTTGCTAAAAAGTGGACAAATCGAAAACCTGAAATTTGCCGGAACAGAAATGAATCAACATTCCGACAAAACATAGGCCACTCAGCATCATTCCCTGGCAACAGTGCTCAAATGTCCCTCTTCGACACTGCAACACATGTCCAAATATACACGAGCAACCACATGTCCAAATTTCACAAGCTAATTCAAAAATAAAACGTAGAAGAAAATTCATTTAACTACTAATAGAACAAAATTCAATTAACTTTAGTGCTCTATAATGATGAAAGGAAAAAAAATTAGTTAACTACTAATTTCATTCATTTAGGTTATTCATTTAACATCACATAATTAACCTACCACTACTAGGAAAAGGCCTACTAATAGCGCACCTAATTTGGCCATTAATGGCGCATTAGGGGTGCGCCATTAGTAGCACGCCATTAGTATATTTTACTAATGGCGCACCCCCTGGTGCGCCATTAGTATCTGATATACTAATGGCGCAACACTGATGCTCCATTAGTGTATACAAAAGTGCGCCATTAGTATGCCTCCCAGGGGCCATGTATACCCAGGTGCTTTGGCGTACTAATGGCGCACTACAACGGGATGCGCCATTAGTAATCACAGATACTAATGGCGCCTTTGTCCAAAGGATGCGCCATTAGTATGCTTTGTCATACTAATGGCGCACTGTCATGTGATGCGCCATTAGTATGAATATTAGTTTTTTATTTTTTATTTTCTGTTTTTTGCAAAGGTTACAAAATGTATAATTTGACAATATATAGACAGCACACATCAACAACAGATTCATCGAATACAATAGAAGATTAGTCTTTGAATACAATTCATCATATTAGTCTCCGTATACAATTCATCATATTAGTCTCCGAATTGAAAAGACCGAACAAAGATAGAACATTATATTACAAGTCTCGAGACCGCGAGTAGCGAGTTTGTCTTCACATTACAAGTCGATATCGATCATCTAAACTACCATCACATAGAAGAGAGCTGCGGTCATCATGATGAGCATCATCACGATGAAACTCGCCTTCATCCGGTTCCTCCAACGCCCTCCCTCTCCCGCCGATGAAGCGGGCGTATCTAGATTCGGCCTCGGCCCTAGTGGTGTACCCTTTGTAACTGTTACCACTGAATTGGTGAACCTGTCTCCGACACTCCTCCAAGTCATCGTAGACTCCGGGAACCTTACCCTTGTACACGACATACGTCGGCATCGCTATGCACTAGCCAAACAAAACGTTAGTACCAATTCACAGACAATACATAAGCAATATATAAGTATGCAACAGAACGATCGGAAGAGAAAAGCAAGACATTAATAGCATCGATTACATCTAAGTTGAACGAATCTCGAAACCAAAGAGAAATACTACAAATTCATTAAAGTTTAATTACAACATGAGCCAATTGATGTTTCAGAACTAGACACAGCATCACTGCTTTCGACTCGACTCAAGGGACCGGAGCGCGGATGAAGCCGCCGTCTATCGTGGGAGTCAGGAAATAACGGTCGTTGTCAGCCTGCATTTGTAGCATTGTGTCGATGTCACCGTGGACGGTTGATTGTTGAGGTAGAACTGCCCCGAGGTAAGGCGACATCTTGATGGATGACTTCCGCAAACTCCGATCGATGCGAAAGAATTCTTGTCGGAGGTCCGCGCCCGGATTGCCGACACGCCTTTGCCCAATCTTTGAGTTTACTCGGTGGCGAAGTTGATGATGGTCCCGCACGATCGCCCACATGTGATGGATGGCGTAGTAGGCACCCTTCGACCGCAAAGCGGTGCTTGACGCAGAACATCGACAGGGGAGAACACGTGCTTGCCGCACTTACGAATAGGCTTGGTAAAGGTGCTCCAGATTTGGCGTTGCGGGAGAACATCATCAAGAACCTTCTTGACATTTGTGTAGTCTACGCTCGATCGACGGTCCGGTCAAAATACGGGCCATGGAATATTTGGGGCTTAGGAGGATGAGCGTGCAACGTGTGTCACTTGAGAAAACACGAATGTTAAAAGAAAAACGATCGAAATGTAAGAATTAATATGTTACGGGCCGGTTGAGGGGAGGACTTACTCGGGAAAGTAAGGCACGAGGAAGTTATCCTTATCTTGGTTTGCCAGAATGACTCCTTCGAGGTAAGAACTCGCGACTTGCCGGTCCCCAGCGCTGCCCAAGATCTTGGCACGCATGTAGAAGGGGTCGACTATCACGATGTCCGAGGTCTTGTCGCGAATGATCCGCACCTCCATACTCAGCGAAAATAGTCGAACGAAGGTGTAGTGCAGCGGATGAAGGTTCAACATAGCGTGGATGTCATCAAAACGCAGGACGATCGTACGCCCGATGGAGTTATCCACAAAGCCCTTGCCCTCGGCACCTTGGCCGCGAAACCGGTATGCCACATCCTTCTCTCGAGACGCCGCTTCTCCAAAGAAAGAACACTGTCATGCAGACTCCGATAGCACCGGTTGCAGCATTGAGAATATTTGTCGGTAGCATCGCCCTACCCGCCACATGCACCCTCCTCGAGATATCCTACGGTGAAGGTGGCCCGTCCTGAGCACGGATCGTACTCGGTGCCGGCTAGCTCGGACCCTTCTTAGTCTTTCTTTTGCGTGCCTTCTTCTTCTCCAGTAATGGGACCGAGTTCTGCTCATAGACCGCCTTCTTGAGTGTGTTGGGGCTGATAATATTTCGCACCTCGCCTATCTGAGGCTCGGTGAAGTCGGCAGCTGGAGGAATCTCCTGAGAGCTGAACGCCAGACGGCGCCTGTTGCAACTTGGCTTCTCCGTGGTACCAGCTAGATCGCACACGTCTTTTGTTTGGGTTTGGTTCTTGAGAAGGAGGCCCCATGAAGTCGCCATCGTACCCATGATCGGCAAAGTACTGATCGACGTTGCCAAATGTATCATCGTCGTCGTCGTCGCCCTGATCCTGTGCCATATGCATGTTTGAATCCAGTGGCATAGGGATGTCCGGCACCGTTGCGGCGGTCTTGCCATGGGGCCGACTTGGCGCCGGCACGACTGGTGGTGTTGTCTTTGGGGTGGTGTCCCCCGCCCCCAAACGAATCTGGCTCTTCGGCCAAAGCAGGGGCCAGCTTAGGTAGGCGCTGAGGGTCATCACGTCATCATCGTCGGCCCCGACGGGTCGAATCGGAGGTAACAAGTCGTCGCAGCCTGGCAGCACCCGAACAAGTTGAACCCTAAACAAGTTGGGTGGCATCTGGGTACCGTGGAACAATGGGTTGCCCGGTTGAACGATTTTGCCCTTGGCGACATCGACCAACTCGTTGTTCACGAAGTGGAGGAGAGTGCACGAAACGTCGGCGTTGCCCTGCGAAAACATGTAGGGCGTCAGGGATGCCCAGTCAAAGGCAAGGAGATGAAGTCCTCGGCCGAGAGAGGCTTAATTAGTTACCGTGATGATGGCGTCGAGCTCGGCTAATGTCGAGGCACCGCCAACGGCGGCGCAGCGATTGACGGAGGGCCGCTTGCTGCAGAGGTGCTGGCGGCGACACCCGGTGCATTAAGCTCCGTGCGGCATTGAGACACCAATGCCGCCTCCGCCGGAGGCACAAATCTCCCCGCCATCGCATTATACGAGTTGCTGGCCGTGAAGCTAGGAATCGGGGGCGGCCCCTGTTGGCCGCCCACAATCCACGCACTCAACCCCGAGATCAAGGTAGGCACAATGGCGGTGATCGTCGCTCCGAGTCGTTGTTCCACTTGCTCTTGGACAATCTCCGGAATCCGCGCCACCTGTGCCTTGAGTTCTTGAACCTCTCGCGCCTGGCTTTCCGAGCTAGTCTTTTTCTCCTTCCGCACACCACCAGTATAGTATGACCCCCATTTTGTCGACAAGCCTTTGCCGGCCACACGACCAGCTGACGTCGGCTTACTGAGCTTATCCTTGTTCTTCATTACATTCAACGCCCTATTTAGAGTGGTGTCCCAAGGGTTGTCTTAGTCGACCCAGCCATCGCTTTCATCGCTCATGAAGGAATGTGAACCATTTAGAAATTTGGCTTCATTAATTAGAATGGAACCATATGGTGCTAATTACGCTGGGTGTATTCCTTACTGTAACAACCTCAAGCTGCCCGGTCTTCGGATCCGTGGTAAGCTCCTTTGTTTTCGGTCCTTCTTGTACCGGGCCCTGACAAAGTTCCTGGTCTGCTTGTCACCGTATTTATCGAAGAGGGGCGGTAGGCCTTGCTCGGCACGGTCCGCCTCCTCCTTGTCCCATATAGGCTCCCCACTCTGTAACCGCCGGGACCGAGTGTGTGTTCTCCTATGTTCAGCTCCCGCATTTGTTTCCCCCACTCACTTGATTGGGAGTTTGCGGTGCTCGAGCAATTGATCTTGAAGTCGTTGTAGTCTCCTTCGGTGATCGAAGGGTCTTTCTCCTTGATCTTCTGATAACTCTCACCTTCCTTGATCATTCTCTTCACATTGCTTTTCCAAGTAGACAGGGCCTTGCTCATCTTCGTGAGGGCAGCATTGTTCACTTTATTCCCTTTGAGGCTTGTGTTTGCAAATTCAGCGGGGAACTTGTATCGTTCGTACAGCTTTGTGAAGAGGAGGTTGCGAGGATGCCTCAGGTTCTCGGTGTTGATCGAGACGGTGCTCCGGACAATGCACCCGAGCTGAAGCGAGTACCCCTTGACTATTCGTTCGGGCGCCATTGGATTCCCGTTGGAGTCCACTTCAGTAACTTCCTCCTTGAGGGTGAGGAGCACGATCGGGCGCCGGTCCTTCCGTTGCCTCTTCGGTTGGCTGCCATCTGTGCCTGCGCCGCCATCATCAGTGGTGGCATCCTCGGCGGCACCATCAGTGGTGGCATCAGTGTGGTCATCCTCGGCGGCACCATCAGTGGTCTCAGGATCGGTGGGGAAGGCGGTGGCCTCATACAAGTGAGGTTGTTCCTCCATCTCCTCGGACAGCTCCCAGAATGCCTTGCCGCCCGAACCCCCAGCCTCATCGTTGTGGGCCATGTTTCTCTCTAAATAGAAATAAAGTTTGGTCAAAAAGTTTGTTATTGTCAAGGAACAAGATCATGGTCTCATCATTTAGGATTTGTCGACACCGAGGCATCCTAAAATCTAAGCTTTTATCATTGAGGGTTTTTCGACGCCGAGGCACCCTAAAAGCCTAAGCTTTCATCATTTCGGTTTTTATCGACACCGAGGCACCCTAAAAGCCATGCATTAGTCACAAGTACGCCGGGGCACTTGATCCTACTTAATTAACTACTACGATACCCCGGCCCATGCATTAGTCACAAGTACCCCATATGTCCTATTTTTAGCAAAGTCATGCTAAAATTCACGGAAAATTTCAGCATGACCTTTGCTGAAACTAGGACATATGGAGTACCCGAATTTGCCGGAACGGAAGTTAATCGACATTCTGGCAAACTCAAGGGCCTCTCGGGGTACCTGCAAAATCATTATCCCAGGTGGACATGGATGCAATGTCACATGTCACATGGATCCCACACCCAACGGAGCTGGTGAAGCTTCACGTGTATTTCACGAAAACCAGCCTGACTAAAGAGCTTTATGTAGAAAACAAATCACTCCACCAGCTCACACAGGATCATCCCTCTAAGCAATTACTCAAAATGGGCACTAGCAGCAAAATGAATATTTTACAATCTGAACTTTTTTTGTCATCTATGTGCTCATTTAACTTTGATCCAAATAGTATCAAAGTTCTTAGAAACAAGCAGCTCTGCTAACAAAGAACAGTAAAAATGGGGCTTGCCTTAAGATGGGAAGTAAAGTTGCAAAAACTATCACAAAGAACAGTAAAAATGGAACATAGCTCAGCATTTGTATTGATAGGAACAAACATAAAATCAAACCATGGGCATCCACTAGGTAGACCAATAATTCTGCATTTAACATATTATCTGAACCGCAAATAGTGTCTGGCATCCTTTAGTAATAACACAAGCATGTTTATGATTACTTAGCAGGAACTAGAAATTACAACTCCTCTGGATAGAAAATAGAGGCACTTGTACTGAATTCAGCTTGTTATTATAAGTTTTTCTAAAAGGTTCATATAAAGTTTTCCAGTAATACTTATTAGAAAAGTTATCAGTTGGAAAAGAGTATTAGAGTGGGATGATAACAATAGTTTCTTCCTGAACACTAATCAAAACAGTTGCTTCTTGGATACTAATTTCCCTGACGCTGACTGAATCAGAAGAGGATACTTTGTTGCTGCAGCTTATTAACTTGCATTGAAAATGACTTCTCCAAAACAAAATTCACAATTGATGTACTACTAATCAAACGCTGCCTTCTACTTGCAGACTTTTGGATTGACAAGCTCAGCAGTGACCTAAGCTGGCAATATTATCAACTCCAGAGCACATCACCAGCAAACTCAACATCATTATGTTATTCCATCCCAGATAAAGTTCACATGTGAGGGTGAAAATTCTGCAAATTCGGCGATGATAACTGCACAAACAAACAGCTTACCACAATTCACCAGAGGTTGTTTACATGTTGCAATTTTACTAGGCAGCAGAAACAAATACGAAGCATCTGCACCTAGCCATTAGCAAACAAATACGAAGCTAGCATATACAGACCTATCTCAGAATTAAACTGTACCACTACTTTCTACCAATCGGGAGATCCATGTAGCAAATAAAAGCATTAAATCCTATATAATTTCCTCCACGATCTGCAAGCAGCATAATTTTCTCTTCACAATTGCAAAGAGCAAAGTACCAAGGCTGATCTGACATGTTTCTCTCAGGGCTAAGAAGAAAACAGATGGGGATTTGGGGATTTCCACAAGCAAGGTCACCTGACTCAAATAGGTAGAACCTAAATCACACAAAGGGGAATCGATCTTGTTCTTGGAACGAATTTATTCACTGATGAATCACCATGAATCTCCATAATCCATCGAACCCTAGCCTAGTTTACCGAAAAAAATCAATTTGGCCATGACAGGGATTTAACCATGCGCATACCTTGCTGCGAGCTGGAATCGGCGATGTCGGCGACAGGTTGAGGACGAGGATGGCCGCTTCTCCGCTGTCGTTACTGCCGCGCTTCCGCTCCTGGTTGGCGGCGGGCGATTTAACGGTGTTGTCGGGCGGCGGGCGACGGTGGTGTCGGGCGGCGTCGAGGGCGGCGGGCGAGGGTGGGGTCGGGCAGCGAGAGCGGCGGGCGACGGTGTCGGGCGGCGCTGGGCGGCGGTGAGCGTCGGCGCTGTGGCGAAGCGGCGATGAAGCGGCGGTGGTGTCGGGCGGCGCTGGGGCGGCGGGGCGACGGTGGTGTCGGGGCGGGGCGATGGTGGCGTCGGGGCGGGGCGACGGTGGCGTCGGGAGAGGAGATCGGGGAAGGGGATCGCGGGCGAGGGTGAGGTAGAGAGAGGGGATCGGTACGAAGTAGAGGCGGCACAATACTAATTGCGCACCACCCCTCGGTGTGCCATAAGTACATACATGCTAATAGCGCACCTCACCCTGGTGCGCCATTAGTATTTTTTTTATTTCTGCTCGAGCCAATAGTTATCTACCACCTGACCTGATACACGTCAAGTCTTCTCTACTAGCTCGACTGGTCAGCAGCTAGTTCTCACACCAGGAGGTCCTGGGTTCGATTCCTAGGCTCCACAATTTTTTTATGCATTTAAAATGCTGTTTGATATTTATTTGTGTTTAAATATGTTCAAACTTGTTTAAATCATAACATTAATAATTTTTTATAAGACAGTAATAATTTTTTAAAAAATATCATCAAACAGTAATGTCGGTGGAGTGGGGGAGGGTGCGGGGGGTGCGGGGGGTCGGCGGCGGCGGTTGAGTAGGGGAGGGGTGCGGGGGGTCGGCGGCGGCGGTTGAGTAGGGGAATCGAGAGGGTGCGAGCGGTCGGCGGCGGCCGCCGGTGGACCGGATCGGGCGAGGTGGGATAGCGATCGAGATGGAGGGGGATCGAGATCGAGTGTCCATGAAATTAAAAAATATTCATGATAGTTCAAAAAGTGCCCATGAAATACAATCGAGAAATGAAGTCTACGATTTAAATACAATCGATCTTAGCTAGCTATCTATTCACAATCTTCTTGCCCTTCTTTTTCGCAAATGGATTTCTTCTATGGAACGGACGTCCTTTAGGTAGGGTGGTCCTGCTTCTTCTTATGGTGTATGCTGCTACTTCATCATCATCGTCATGTTCGATCCTTGGGTCGCCGTACTTGTCGAAGTCTTGCTCATTGGCTACTCCATCCATTCTGATGATCTTCCTTTTGCCTCTCCTCACGACAACACCACTGGGCTTTGGCGGGTCGGTAATGAAGAAGCATTGGTCCACTTGGGAAGCCAGTACCCATGGCTCATTTTTCGGTGGCGCTTATACCATGGTCTTGGATTTGGCTTCGGGTATAACCATGGTGGTGAAATACCGGTCTTCTTTGATGACGTTATTGGCCCATCTGACACGGAACATCGGGACCTGCTCTCCAGTGTAGCTCAGCTCCCAGATGTCCTCAATCCTTCCGTAGTATCTGTCCTTGTCGTTACCGGTGTAGGATTCCATCGTTACCCCAGAGTTCTGATAACCATCGCTCTTCATGTCCTTGGCCTTGGTGTAGAATGTGTAGCCGTTGATATCGTACGCCTCATAGGTCATCAGGTTGTGCTCGGCGCCCTCTGACAAGGCGAATATGAGTTGTTCTTCCGCGGAAGAATCCTCATGTAATGGGTAATGACGTAAGCTTCGCTTGAACCAACGCGAAACATGAGTTGTGCTCTTTGAGTATATCTCCGTCTGTCCTCTGTTGGCCTCGGTCATTGTACGTCTTCTTAATAAAGGTTTTGTGTTCTACCACCCAAGGATCAACCACGTCTATGTGTTGTAGCGCGACTAGGTTTGCTCTTTCAAAGTCGGTGAGTCAACCCCCGAAGTCGACATGCATTTCGCGGCGACCCTCACGGTGACCCCATCCAGCGAGCCTGCCGAGGTGCCTGTTGACGGGCAGACCAATGGGGTTCTCGATGCCTAGATAATTCGTGCAGTAGGAGATGCACTCTTCGGTCAGAAAGCCCCTGGCTATGCTTCCTTCTGGACGTGACATGTTGCGAACGTATCCTTTGATGACACCATTCATCCTTTCGAACGGCATCATGCTGTGCAGGAACGTCGGCCCGAGTTGGATGATATCCTCCACTATATGGACCAGCAGATGCACCATAACGTTGAAGAATGCGGGCGGGAAGTACATCTCAAGCTCGCATAGTATCACCACGATCTCTTCCTGTAGCCTTCTGAGTTGCCTCACGCCAATCGACTTCCGAGAGATGACGTCAAGAAGTTGCATAGGCCAAATAGCATTTCACGGACGCACCGCCCATGATCCCAATGGATTGCAATCGGAAGTATCTGCGTCATCAAGACGTGATGGTCGTGAGACTTCATCCCGCTGAACTTCGTCATTGGGTCTAGGTATCTGCTAATCTTCCCAGCAGAATCAGAAGGAAGTTTTACTCCTAGGAGGAAGGTGAAAAACTGCTCGATCTCCTCCTCGACTTAGAGTGAAGCACGCTGAGGGTAGTCATTTCCGGTCTTCTTGGCCTTTTTGCCTTTGCGACGACTTTCTGTGTCCTGCTTCGCCTCATCATCATCATCATCATCATCATATATAGCGTGAAGCTCCTGCCTGATGCCCATTGATTTCAAGTCTACCCTTGCTTTCGGCCCATCTTTGGTCCTCTCTGGCATGTTGAGCAGGGTACCAAGCCGACACTCGCACACGTTCTTCGTGATATGCATGACATCAAGGCTGTGAGGCACACGGTGGATCTTCCAGTACGGCAAGTCCCGTAAAAGACCTCGCTTTCCATACCTTCAGCAGCGGCTCGCGCGCTTTCGCTTCTTTCCGGCTCTGGCGCCTTTTGCTTCTTTCCGGCGGTGGCAGTCTTTCCAATTTTTCAACAACTTGTCTATTTCTCGCCGCTCCTCGTACAGGCGCTTCGGGTTCGGTTTCACCATCGAACAGATCCTTGCGTTTCATCCACGGGTCATCGTCGCGAAGCCACCTTCGATGACCCATGAACACGGTTTTCAAGACCCGGATCTCTATCTAGTCTGGCGACGTTGTGTCATCCATGCACCTTACGCATCCGAGAAAATCCGTGGACTACCCGCCCGCAAGATATCCGTGAATCAAATAGTCGTGCACCGTCGTGAGCAGTCACGGCTCTCATAGGGAAATATTCTTTCTCTGCGGCATCCCACGACATTGGCGCGTTTGCAGCGTGTCAAGCTCCTCTTTCAGCAGCCCCGGATCTGATTGATGTCATTCCTGGTTGTTTCGGCCCTTCAATTAGCATACTCATGTGAATGTACTTCCTCTTCATACACAACCAGGGGGAAGGTTGTACATCCACACAAACACAGGCCAGGTGCTATGTGTGCTTCTCTGGCTGCCAAACAGATTGAATCCGTCAGTGCTCGCGCCCAGCACGATGTTCCTTGGATCGTTCCCAAATTCTGGGTATTCAAAGTTCAACGCTTGCCACTGGCTCGCATCCTTAGGGTGACTCTGCATCTTGTCTTTTTTATCTATCTCCGGATCATTTGCGTCATCTTCTCGCTTCTTCTCCTCCCTATCCGCGTGCCAACGCAGGAGCTTTGCTACCTTAGGGTCCGCGAAATACCACTGCAGACGAGGAGTGATCGGAAAGTACCACACCACTTTTCAAGGAGCTTTCTTCCTCTTCTTGTATCGAGTGACACCGCACACCGGACATATGGTAGACTCCGCGTGCTCGTCCTGATAAATGATGCAATTGTTCATGCACACATGGTATTTCACGTGCGGTAAATCCAGAGGACACACAATTTTCTTCGCCTCCTCCAAACTGGTCGGGCACTTGTTCCCCTTGGGAAGACGTTCGTGCCAGAATGACATGTTCTCGTCGAAGCATGCGTCGGTCATTTTGTGTTTTACCTTCATCTCCAGAGCCATGAGCGTTACTTTCAGGAGGGTATCCTCGGGCCTGCATCCTTCATACAATGGAGTAACCGCGTCTAACTCAAGTTGATCCATCTTGGCTTTCTCTCGGGCGGCAGCTCTTGCGTTATCCGTCTGCTTGAGAAGCAGCTCTTGAATATGAGGGTCCTGCACCCAGCCCATCGATGGTCCAGCGTCGTCTGCTCCACCGGCATCAGCATCATGTCCTGCATCTTCTACATGATGACTGTGTACAGCATCACCGTCGTGATCATCTCCTGGAGATTCTTCGTCTTCTCGCCAGCCCGAGCCGCGGTGGTTGTCTTGCTGCCTTTCCTCATTTCTTGCCCGGCCCCCATGGACGACTTCGTAGTCATCTTCATCACCTTGCCACCGATAGCCATCCATGAAACCACGCAAGAGCAGGTGGTCCCGCACCTGCCGAAACCGGTCCGCAATAAGGCTCTTCACTTGCATCTTTGACACGGACATCTTATCTCCGCCTCGTTCTTTTGAAGCATCTCGGCCTTCATGGACCTCAAAAACCTATTCACGATGCCTTCGGTCATCGTGCGGACCATGGTCGCCTGCGGGGTAGAGCAAAACGATATTTTAGAACCAAGAAAAAATTTGGCATGACTTTCCCTAAAAATAGGACAAAAAAGAATGCTTAATGCCAAAATTCTCGCCGAAACGGAAATGAATCAACATTCCGGCAAAATATTGGCAACTATCGCATTTCAAATACCAGTACACCTCCAAACACAAACACATATGCAACACCACAAACATATGCAACACCACGAACATACATAGATCTAGCTAGGACATAAAAAGTGCATGTGCACATTGTTGTAGGGAGAGAACAACATAAATATAGCTTCCCCCCTTACTTACCTATCAAAACAAGGTAACTTAACCACTTAATTTGAATGAATCTATGGTGGAAATGAGGTGAAAAAGAGGAGGCACCCGAGATAAGGAGGAGGCGGTGGAGAGAATGAAGTGGGGAGAAAGTGAGTGTGGGAGGAGAGGCTGTCCAAAATATCTTGTTGCTGCCCACTTACTAATGGCGCACCAACCACAAATGCGCCATCAGTAACCTGGATTACTAATGGCGCACCACCTGGTGGTGCGCCATTAGTAGTTTTGCAAAAAAAACATACTAATGGCGCACTCCCCCACGGTGCGCCATTACTAGTTTAAACTAGTAATGGCGCACCGCGGGTGAGTGCGCCATTAGTAGTTTTGCAAAAAAAGGAATAAAAAAATAATAAAAAAACAACATTAGTGGCGCACTTTCTGGAAGGTGTGCCATTACTAGTTACAACTAGTAATGGCGCACTGCCTATGGATGCGCCATTAGTATGTTTGGACAGGCGCACTAGTTCAAAAAAATTTTTTGATACTAATGGCGCACCGTGGGCCAGGTGCGCCATTAGTAGTTTCAACACTAATGGCGCATCAAAAGGTGGTGCGCCATTAGTATATACTAATGGCGCACCACATGTCTGATGCGCCATTAGTGTCAATTCCATCTATAGCCCTTTTCCTAGTAGTGTACTGTACCACTACTACTAGCAGCACTACTAACCTAATTAACCTAGCAAAACTCTAGTGCCCTAACTGAAAAACATCTAATTAACATCTACTAGTACCACTATTGCCATAACCTAATTAACATCTACTAGTATCACTATATACCATACAAGCAGCATCTACCCTAATTAAACCCTACTGCCCTAACTAACTTTTGTTGTAAACCAAATTTTTTGCTCTAAACTAATTTTTGCTCTAACATCTACTTCTTAACATCCTTTTCTCTAAACTAAATTTTTTGCTATAAACAAACTTTTGCTCTACTAATTTTTTCTCTAAAATTCAGAGAGAGAGGAGTGGGGCGAGGGGTGGGGGACTTACAGAGAGGGGAGAGAAGGTGTCAGGGAGGTACTCGGTGACGGAGCCAGGGGCGGAGAGGGCGGGCTCGAGCACGGGCAACGGCGGTCCTGGGCGGGCTCGGGCGGTGGTGAGGTGGAGGGCGCCGACGGTGACGTCGAGGGCGGCCTCGGGCGGCGGCGGTGAGGCTGAGGGCGGCCTCGGGCGGCGGCGGTGAGGATGACGACGGCCTCGAGGGGAGACGGTGAGGTTCGCGTCGTCCACCCGGGCAGGCAGACGGCGAAGTGGGCGACGGGAATTGGGGAGGCGGCGAGGGCAAGGGATTTGGGAAGAAGTGTGGCGGCGGCGGGGGGGAAACCGATGTTTAAGTGAAACGTAACAGTAGAGCGTTTCTGAAAACGCGCTATAGCTAAGTTAGCTACAACGCGTTTTTGGAAACGCGCTACTGCTATTCCTTTCTCCTTTTTCCCTTTTTCTTTTATTTTTCTTTACATTTTATTTTTTTCCTTTCTCCTTTTTCTATTTCTTTGATTTTCATTTACTTTTCTACTTGTTTTTCACTTTATTTTACTTCCGTTAGCAGTAGCTCCTTACACGTAAGCGCGCTACAACTAAGGAGAGTAGCAGTAGCGCTGGGCGAAGATAATGCGCTACTCGCTAGGTTAAACTAACCATGTGCGCCTAGTTCAAACATAGTAGTAGCGCTTTTTGCTAGTACGCCGCTACTGACTAAAGTCATAGCGATGGCGCTGTTTTATTTACACGCTGCTACTAAGTAGCAGTAGCGTATGATTTTGTACAGCGCTACTGGTAACATTCTGTGTATAAGGTTTTCCCTAGTAGTGATAGTCCATCTCCCAAGGCTCCGAAAAAGTTAACATATGAGAGGACCGAGAAGGAAAATGAGGAGATCTGTGCTGCCGAAGTGAGGGACTTTTTTCGAAAGAAATCTCCACCTCCGAAGGAGAAGCTAGATCCGATGAAAGTGAAGAACACTATCGATGCCCCAAAGCGACCACCACCGCCTCCGCCGGATTCCAACTATGTCCGGTGTCTTAAAAAGACATATCAAGATGTGCGGCGGTCGGAAAGTACTTCCAGTGATGCAAGGTTATCAGAACGAAGAAGTAGGAAAAATTCCCCAGCACGGCGAACCAGCGAACCAATCGTGCCCCCCGCTCAAGGTGTCTAGCGATATTGTCATTAATCATCCAGGGATGGTGCCCGATACCAATTCTGCTGATTACCTGAGCTATGATGTAGAGTTTGAAATAATGGAGGTGGACGAATTCAGATACCAGTACGGGAAGCCTCTCATCGAACCTGATCATCCTCCTCTAACAACGATGATCCGAAGATTGCATGAATGGTACATGAAAATCTGTAGCGAGTGTGGGAAGGTTAGTTTGGTGCTGAGAATTAAAGAGGAGCACAACCTCGTTGGAACAGAGTTGTTGCCTGTTGACTTGATGAGTTATTCCAGTTATACAATCAAATGGCCCTCGACAAACAACTCGTGACTTGCTACTGTTTGTAAGTACTACTTCTGTAATTAAGTCTCTATATACATCTTAGCTCTTTCAATGCATGTATATATAATTATCCTCACTAAATTATGCAGATTGAAGATCGTCGAATGCAGAAAAGCACAAATCTATGACATTGTGGTTGTCAAGGGAAACGGCACCTATGGGGTTACTGGGATCCCTTCTACGGTTGGTGGGCTCGAAGTTCTGCAAGGAGCGGGGCCATGAGCCAGCACAAAGATCGTTTACCCAGGTTCGGGCCGCAAGGATGCGTAAAACCCTAGTCCTGCTTTGGTGTATGTATTCGAGTGTTCTTGAGTTCTTGAACGAGCTAAGGTGCATGTCTAGTCCAGAAGATCTGAATCCTCCTCCTGGTCGCCTCGGGCCTCCTTTTATAGACAAAAGGGGTTGCCACAGTGGCACAGTACACAAGCTTATCGCCTATCATTACGGGAGAAGGTGCATTAAATGCACCCCTTAGGTGTCCTGTAACTTTATCGGGATGGCAGCGAGGCCCGACCCCTCCGTCGCTGCTCCGTCTTGCTCCGACACGCGTCTGGGCCAACGAGGCATGTCGCGCCATGTAGGCTGGCGAGCTGCTGAGATGGTGTTGTGGTAGGGTCTTCACGAAGATTTGCATGCCACCATGTAGGTGCTTGCTGAGTTGGCCTAGAAGCTGCATGTCGCCACGCAGGTGCCTGCCCAGCTAGTCGGGCTGGGAGCTGCCTGGGAACGGCGATGGAGTGTTGGCAGACGCGGGCCTAGCTGTGGCCCCATAAGTTTCTTCGGCAAGGGCCTTGCTGAGGACCCAGGAAGGGCCTTGCCGGGGCCCCGGCAAGGGTCTTGCCGCGGCATCGTGGTCGTCCCCAGCAAGTGTCTTGCCAGGGTAGTCTTGTGGATCTCCTCGGCTAGGATCCTACGGAGGGTTTCCGTCTTCTGGTCCTCATCTGATCTTGTGTATTTATGATCTTGACAAAGATCTGCATGCCACCTCAGAGGTGCCTCCCGAGCCCTGGTTCCCAATGTGGTTGTTGGAACCCCTGGGCTCAAGGGTGGGATGCTCTGCTGGCATTGGGCTATTCGCCCCGGCAAGGGTCTTGCCGCGGCCGCGAAGGCCTCCTTGGCAACATTCTTGTCTAGGGAGTCCGCCTCGCCCTCTTTCTCTTTGTGCCTCTTGGTATTGGTGTTGCTGTGGTTGTGCTTCTGTGTTCCCCTTCTGTCCTGCCTGGTGTGGCCGCTGGCGCGGCTCTGACTGCCCACGCACAAGTAAAGGGGTCAAAAGGAGTGCCCCTACTTTTGTACACCAACAGGAGCCCCCGGGCATGGGCCACACATAAGCGCAACGCGTTGTTGGGCCAGGCCCAGAACGGTGCGCGGGCAGGTGGGGCCAAATTTTACCGCGGTAATTTTCTTTGCTCGCTTGCGCTTCCCACGACCCATGTTGAATGCGCGTCGTGGAGGGACGTGCGTGACGTGGGGGGCACGCGTGGGGCGGTTCCCGCACGCATGCATCACATCACAGTAAATGGTAAGGAGGTGGCCCGCGCCTTCCCCATAAAAAGGAATAACCGTAGGCGCGCTGCTCTTTTACCCTCCGTGCTTTCTCCAATCTCGAAACCGCCGTCCCCTTCTTCCGCCCTCTCAAGCTCTTGCCTTTGCTTGCCGCCGTTGTGCCTTCGCTGTCCTTCGTCCTTCGCCTGTCGTAGCCGCCATGGCGCCCAAAACCAGCAGAGGCAAGGGAAAGGCCAAGGACGACAGGGCGAAGGACAAGGGAATGGCCACGGATGCCGGGGCGAAGGAGCCACCGGAGAGCAAGTTGGCGGTGCGGAGGACGCAGTCCGCCTACTTCCCTTCGACGGTTGACGCGGTCCATCTCCGGGACTGCTTAAAGCACCTGTGGGAATGCAAGACGGGGGGGGGGGGAGACGACGGGGCATCCGGCCACGCACGTCATCCCTGCTGCTTTTACTGAAGCCGGCCCTTATAGGTACCCATTCTTCATCGACTACTTCTCCTGTGGGCTTTGCCCTCCTTCTCTGATTTCTTCAATGATGTCATGAATACCTATGGCTTTCATCTTTTGGATTTTACCCCAAATGTCGTCGCGTGCATGTCTCTTTTCGCCCACCTCTGCGAGGGCTTCACCGAGGTACATCCCAACATGGCGCTCTTCTGCCACTACTTCTTCCCTCAGATCCAAAAAGGGGGCACCATTTCTGGTTGTGTTGCCTGGATCCCATAGAACCAGTGGAAGGGGACATATCCGGACGGTTCCTAGAAGGAGAGGTGGGAGAAGTAGCGGGGTCGATGGTGCTAGATTGAAGAGGAGGACCCGCAGTAATTTTGCCAGGTTCGCCAGGCGCCACCGGTTTGCAGAGACGATTGGAGCAACGTCGACACCGATGACGCGAAGTTCACGGTCGCCACCACCAGGATTCATCGCCTCACCCAGGCCAGGCTTACCCTTGAGATGATCAAGGCGGATTTCATCCACCGCCGAATCGCTCCCCTGCACAACAAGGGGAGGCCGGCCTGGCTCTTCACGAATGCGGCGGACATCATGAGGCTTCGCCCCGGCTTGGACCACAACCTCATGGTGATGGGGCATGCCAACTTCTGCCAGCGGCTCTTCCAGTTCGACGTGGACCGCGACGGCAAGGTTGAGAGGTCCGGCAAGGTTGCGAAGGCCGGCACGGTCACCAAGGGGCCCTTGTTTGGGTTGCCAGCGGGGATGGTCCCGCTGAGCAATAGGTCACACCAAACCGACATCATTGCCATGATGCTGGAGTTCAACACGCACGACCTCGTCCCAAATTGGGCCGAGCCGCCGGAAGATCAGGTGCAGGAGTTCTTCGACACCTTGGTGGAGAGGTACGTCTGCAACGAGCCGCTGCTCGTCGAGGACACCACCCATGCAGAGCTGGACAACATCGCTGTCAGGGCGGTGGACGCGGAGCTCGCCAAGGAGGCCGGCAACGTCAGCAGCATGGAGGACGAGGCCGCGACGGCCGCGAAGGAGAGGGATCACGCCCAGTGGGCGGAGTCCGCTGGGAAGGCCAGAAGCACCGGTACCGGGTCCCCTCTCATTGAAGATGTGGTTGATGAGTTGTCGGAGGAGGAGGTCGAGACTGTCGACCCTCCGGCCACGGGGAGAGGGCGAGTCCTGCGGCGGGCCAGCTCTAGCGAGCCAGTCCGGCCTGGCAGGGCCGCGCAGCCACCGCAAACCCAGGAGGCGTCCGTGTGCCAGACGAGGTCCGCGACAGCAAAGAAGTTGGTGAAGGCTGCGGTGGCGAAGAAGACGGTGAAGGTCGCGGTGGCGGAGAAGAAGGCAACTGCCTCTTCTTCGTCCAAATGCCCTCGGACCCCATCTACTTCCCCTCCTCTGGCAGATGTCGACGCGGAGGTCATCTTTGATTTTGGGTCCCTCAGCCCAAGGAGGAAGAGGAAGGCAGCAGAAGAGGAGGTGGAGGATGAGTAAGCATCTTGCTCTTTTTTGTCATCTCTCATAAGCCAAAAGTATAGAGGATCGCAACAATTTTTAATGGTAGAGTATTCAACCAAAATTTATTCATTCGACACAAGGGGAGCCAAAGAATATTCTCAAGTATTAGTAGTTGAGTTGTCAATTAAACCACACCTAGATAACTTAATGTCTACAGCAAAGTATTTAGTAGCAGACTAATATGGAAGTAACGGTAACAGTGATAAAAGTAGCAGTAGTAGTTTTGTAGTAATTGTAATAGTGGCGACGGTAAAGTAACTAAGCAAAGAGCAATATGTGAAAAGCTCGTTGGCATTGGATCAGTGATGGTGAATTATGCCGTATGCGATTCCTCATGTAATAGTTATAACATAGGGTGACACAAAACTAGCTCCAATTCATCAATGTAGGCATGTATTCCGAATATAGTCATACGTGCTTATGGAAAAGAACTTGCATGACATCTTTTGTCCTACCCTCCCGTGGCAGTGGGGTCCTATTGGAAACTAAGGGATATTAAGGCCTCCTTTTAATAGTGTACCGGACAAAAGTATTAACACTTAGTGAATAAATGAACTCCTCAAACTACGGTCATCACCGGCAGTGGTCCCGATTATTGTCACTTCGGGGTTGCCGGATCATAACACATAGTAGGTGAATATAGACTTGCAAGATAGGATCAAGAACTCACATATATTCATGAAAACATAATAGGTTCAGATCTGAAATCATGGCACTCGGGCCCTAGTGACAAGCATTAAGCATAGCAAAGTCATAGCAACATCAATCTCAGAACATAGTGGATACTAGGGATCAAACACTAACAAAACTAACTCGATTACATGGTAAATCTCATCCAACCCATCACCGTCCAGCAAGCCTACCATGGAATTATTCACGCACGGCGGTGAGCATCATGAAATTGGTGATGGAGACGGTTGATGATGACGATGGCGACGGATTCCCCTCTTTGGAGCCCCGAACGGACTCTAGATCAGCCCTCCCGAGAGATATTAGGGCTTGGCGGCGGCTCCGTATCGTAAAACGCGATGAATCCTTCTCTCTGATTCTTTTCTCCCCGAACATGAATATATAGAGTTGGAGTTGAGGTCGGTGGAGCACTAGGGGGCCACGAGGTAGGGGGGCGCCCCCCACCCTTGTGGATAGGGTGTGGGCCCCCTGGCCTTGCTTCTTTCGGCAGTATTTTTTATTAATTCCAAAAATATTCTCCGTGAAGTTTTAGGTCATTCTGAGAAACTTTATTTCTGCACAAAAAAAACACAATGGCAGTTCTGCTGAAAACAGCGTGAGTCCGGGTTAGTTCCATTCAAATCATGCAAGTTAGAGTCCAAAACAAGGGCAAAAGTGTTTGGAAAAGTAGATACGATGGAGAAGTATCAATCTCCGTCTCCCCAAACTGCGCTGCTTATCTTGATTTGTTTTCTTCTTCGCAGGGACGCGGAGACGCTGGCCTAGAGGGTGAAGAGGGCCAGGGCCTCGACGGGCCGCCAGCCCCCGGTGGGCACTTCGAGGACGCCGCTGGTGGTGGTGAGCAGCCCGGACAACAGCCCCTGACGCAGCCCCCTGCATGAGTTCACCACTGCCCCCCCCCCCTTCAACGCATGCTGGGTACGATCCCTTGGAGCTGACCTTGCTCTGGTCGCAGGAGGAGGAGAACGGCAGCAGGAGGGACCACTGGGGGCCACCCCCAACACGCCGGCCCCATCAACTACGCCGCACCAAGGGGCGTCCCCGGCAAAGGCGCCAAGCGTCGAGCCTATGCGCACGGAGGAGGAGGAGGAGAACCCCAGGTGCTGGTGGCTCCGTCCCGATGCCAGATGTTGGTGGGGAAGGGGCTACTTCTTCTCAGCCCGGCACGGGTAGGTGATTCGCCTTCTGTCCTTGTTCATTCATGTTTCTTCTTTCTTTTTTGCTGAATCTTGGTCTTGGCCTCGCCTCACTCCCCTTCTTGGCACCTAGATCCTTCCCCGACAGACTCGGAGGACGTTGACGCCATCATCAGGGAGGTTGCCAGGGACGCCGTGGCCGAGGCTCACAAGATCACTGCCGAGGAGGCCACCAAGGCTGCCGCTGAAGAGGCCGCCAAGGGGTCTGTGGAGGAGACCGGCAAGGCTGCGGCCGATGAGGACGGCGAGGGGCCTACCGGGGAGGCCGACATGGCCGCTGCTGAGGAGGGGGCGGTCGACGACCAACCTTGCTCCTCCGCTGCTCCTGGCCCGGGCAGGTACCTGAGGGTGAGCGACGACCTGTTCGTCCACCTCCCAGGGACTGCGAGCACTGGGGCACCCGTCGAGGGGGAGGTGTTTAATTACAAAGTGCTCGCCACCGTCGGGCTTGAGGTTGTTGACGAGCCGAGCACCAGTGGCGGCGGCTCCCAGGAGGAGCGGCTTCTCCAGGCCATGAGCGCCAACTTCTAGAAGCTCCAGGCGCTTCATCGCGCCTTTCTGGACAAGGCCAGGTCCAAGATGGCGGTGGTGTACAAGGCGGAGGCGGAGCTCGAGGAGCACGTCACTGAGGCGCAGGATTGGTTCCGCCAGGCCCACAAGGACTTGAGGGCCGCCCAGGACAAGCTGGTTGAGCACAAGCTGGAGCTCGTCATGAAGCAGGCCGACATTGAGAAGGCCCAGGAAGCGGCGAAGCAGCATGACGCTCAAGACGAAGCTGCTCAGCACCAACACCATGCCGCGCTGAACTCCCAGGAGGAGGACCTTGCCGCTCGCAAGGAGAAGCTGGCCTCGACACTCCACGGCAAGGACGAGGAGGTGGAGAATCTTGTCGCACAGCGGACTCAGGAGCTAGAGCAGAGGCACAAGGAGGCACTTGGTGCTCAGGCTCTGGTCCAGGCCGGCAAGGTGAAGGAGCTGGAGGTGGAGCGGGACAGGCTGAAAGACCAAATCCTGAAGCTGTCCAAGGAGAAGGACACGCTCAACAATGCTCTGGTTGAGGCGTAGGCTGCAGTCCTCGGCAAGGTTGAGCAGCTCTCCAAGGCCAATGACTCATTCAAGGACCTGAAGCTCAAGCTGGAGGGCCTTGAAGGGACGCTGTCGGAGGTCAGGGCCCGGGAGGGGGTCCTGGCCAAAGATCTGGAGGTCGAGAAGCAGCTGCGGAGGAACGATGTTGCCATCCTCAAGTAACAAGTGGAGGGCGAAAACCACTGGCTCAAACGCCTCGCCGCCATCGCAGACAGGACCACCACGCAGCTGGCTACCATGGGGTGTCGGATCTCGGATGTGAGGTATGCCCTAATGTCTACTACGCAACCTTCTTCTTCTAGACGTTTTTGGGCCTTCAAGTGCAGAGGTTTGTAGGACTGTAGCAAATTTCCCTCAAGCGGATGACCTAAGGTTTATCAATCCGTGGGAGGCGTAGGATGAAGATGGTCTCTCTCAAACAACCCTGCAACCAAATAACAAAGAGTCTCTTGTGTCACCAACACACCCAATACAATGGTAAATTGTATAGGTGCACTAGTTCGGCGAAGAGATGGTGATACAAGTGCAATATGGATGGTAGATATAGGTTTTCGTAAACTGAAAATATAAAAAACAGAAAGGTAACTAATTGTAAAAGTGAGCGTAAACGGTATAGCAATGCTTTGAAACAAGGCCTAGGGTTCATACTTTAACTAGTGCAAGTTCTCTCAACAATAATAACATAATAGGATCACATAACTATCCCTCAACATGCAACAAAGAGTCACTCCAGAGTTACTAATAGCGGAGAACAAACGAAGAGATTATGGTAGGGTACTAAACCACCTCAAACTTATTCTTTCCAATCAATCCGTTGGGCTATTCCAATAAGTGTCACAAACATCCCTAGAGTTCGTACTAGAATAACACCTTAAGACACATATCAACCAAAACCCTAATGTCACCTAGATACTCCAATGTCACCTCAAGTATCTGTGGGTATGATCATAAGATATGCATCACACAATCTCAGATTCATCTATTCAACCAACACATAGAACCTCAAAGAGTGCCCCAAAGTTTCTACCGGATAATCAAGACGAAATTGTGTGCCAAACCCTATGCATAGGTTCATGGGCGGAACCCGCAAGTTGATCACCAAAACATACATCAAGTGAATCACGTGATATCCCATTGTCACCACAGATACGAACGGCAAGACATACATCAAGTGTTCTAAAGTCATAAAGACTCAATCTGATAAGATTACTTCAAAGGGAAAACTCAATCCATTACAAGAGAGAAGAGGGGGAGAAGAAACATAAGATCCAACTATAATAGCAAAGCTCACGATACATTAAGATTGTTCCAAATCAAGAACACGAGAGAGAGAGATCAAACACATAGCTACTGGTACATACCCTCAGTCCCGAGGGTGAACTACTCCCTCCTTGTCATGGAGAACGCCGGGATGATGAAGATGGCCACCGGTGAGGGTTCCTCCCTCCGGCAGAGTGCCGGAACAGGGTCCTGATTGACTTTTGGTGGCTATAGAGGCTTGGGGCGGCGGAACTCCCGATCTATTCTGTTCCCCGAAGTTTTTAGGGTATATGGATATATATAGGTGGAAGAAATACGTCAGGGGAGCCACAAGGGGCCCACGATGGTGGAGGACACACCCTAGGGGGGTGGGCGCGCCCCTTTACCTCATGGCTCCCTCATCTCTTTCCTAACGTGCATTCCAAGTCTATCAGGTTTCTTTGCTTCCAAAAATAACTTCTCCAGAAGGTTTCATTCCGTTTCAACTCCGTTTGATATTCCTTTTCTTCGAAACACTGAAACAAGGGAAAAAAGAGGAACTGGCACTGGGCTCTGGGTCAATAGGTTAGTCCCAAAAATAATATAAAGGTGCATAGTAAAGCCCATTAAACATCCAAGATGGATAATATAATATCATGAATACTTCAAAAATTATAGATAAGTTGGACACATATCACGCCCCGGAGCCGAACTTGAGCCCCAACTGCAACCTGACTTTGTTCTTCGAGAGGGTTATCAGCGCCCTGGAGCGGCTCCACTCCAACCAGGCGTCTTCTCTGGCCGATGAGGCCCGGAGGCTTTGCCGATGTCGGAATAATGGGCCATGGGTAGGCTGACCCAGGACCCAAGATCTTTCAAGACATCGGGGCAGGCCGTGCCCTCAAAGTCCGAGTCCCACCAGGCGACCTCGAGAAGGCCGAGTCCCACCGGCGACCTTCGAGAAGGCCGAAGTCCCAGCCGGGCGACCTTCGAGAAGGCCGAGTCCCAGCGACGACCTTCAAGAAGCAGAGCCCTCGATGGCGACACCGAGCAAGCCGACTCGGCTTGCGATTTCTCAAGGGCCGACTATGAGAGTCGGCCCGCGACTTATCACGAAGACCGGCGCAGGGTACAGCACCGCCGTGGCTGTCCTCAACCCACGGGAAGAAGGCATGGCTACAAGTGAGCTGCTTCACCGGAGATCTCCGGCGAGGCGCGACATCGCTGCCATGCCTCCTTGACCTCAGCCACGCGCACGAGGCACTCGCCCATGATGGCGCGAAGTACGCCTGTAGATCGCCGGCCCCGCCGCGAGATAGCGGAAGACGGCCGAGAGTTCAAGACGGCCCTACGGAGTCGGCCTCCTCGTAGTCGGCCGCCTCCGCCCGGCCCCACAAGCCATAAACCAGATTGGACGGGAGGGGCGACAGTGATCGCCGGCAGACGGCGGCACTGCTCCCACGACACCTCGACCAAGCTCTGCGCTATCAAGAGCGCCGCACAAGAGCCTCGCTGTTCAAGGGACCCGCCAATCGGCGGCCCCGTGCCGGCGAGAAGGACGGGCCAAGAGAGATCGACGATCGGGGCCACGCCCAGTCTGATTACCATTGTACCCCCGGGGGGTAGGCCTATATAAACCCCCCGGGGCACCCATGCAAAGGGTTGGGCCCTGATAGGTTTTAGACACATAGCGCGAGGGGAAAGAGCTAGCCTTGCTCCTCCCTGCCTCCACACAGCTCAAGGAGCACCATTGTACTATCACCCCATAGTGATCATGCGGAGACCCGCAGAGCAGCAGTGGGGTGTTATCTCGGAGAGCCCCGCCGGGTAAGATTCGCCGGCGCATGTTCGCCTCATCCCGCTTTCGTGCACCGCGACGCCTCTACTCGCCCCCACCATGATAAGCGACCCGCTGGCATATGTCGACTCAACCCCGACATTTGGCGCCCACCGTGGGGCCAGGTGCACCGTCGTCCGAGATCTGTTCTCGACGGAACCCTTCCTCCCCGACGAAGCGCAGCCAGCCCGCTCGCGGATGGAGTTCAGACGACGCGCTGCGCTGGCGCGCTGGCTTGAGCGAGCGCCTCGCCAACTCATCGGTGAGGTGCGCCTCGACGAAGCTCGCGAAAGCACAGCGCGGTGGCCCCGAACCTTCTCGCGGGCCTCTCGACCAACTTCAAGTCGCCGTGGGCCCACCGTGGACTTGGAGTCCGTAGGCTCCTCCGACCCGACGCTGGTCGACTCCGACGCCGTATCGCTGATACCTTCCCCACCAACGCAGGGAGCGAGGATGAGCCGCTTCTGCACGAGGAGAGCGACGAAGCGCCGCCACGGAGGTGCTCGCCATCGCCACGGCGAGCACTCCGGTGAAAACGCCAGACCCGCTGCTCGCGCTCGCAGACTCTGTCCGCGCGCCTCCAGAGGACGCGGACGCAGAGATGCTGAAGAACGCCGCCTTCAAATCATTGAAGGCGCCAAGAAGTTGGCAAGCATGAGACGCTTGTCCGGCGCATACCAGCGCGAGATGGACCGTGGTTGTGTGCGGCTCGCCCGCCCGAGCGCCGAGCTGCCTCGTGTGGTCCGAGAGCGGTGCGCTATCGCCGATCTGTTCGGGCGGCGCCTGTACGCCACCTCGCGGAGAACATCCGCGCCGCCCAAGCGGCGACCGAAGAGCTGAGGAACCTCGACGGTGAAGAGCGTCGTGTGATGACGGAGCGAGTCCAACAGCTCCTCGACGCGGTTGCTGCGCAAAAGGCGGCAGGCGGCCGCGCCGACGCGCAGCAACAGAGGAATGACGACTTACCCCCTCACCGAGATCAAGGCGCGATTTCCGGACGCCGACCGGGCGGAGTCCGCGGAGGAGAGAGAAGGAGCCGCCAGAGCCACAGCCGACTCGCATCTCCATCGAAGCGCGACTCAAGATGGCCGCCCAGCAGCGGGAGCGGCGAGATGATTATCTCGCCTCCCCGCCCAAGAGAACGGGCGAGTCTCTCCGCCGCCGCCAGGCATCCGACTCTCGAGATCGCCTTGGCGCCGAGAGGAGTCGAGAGAACGATGCCCGCCACCGGATCGACCGACTCCACAGATCTCGGCGTTAGAAGAAGAAGACGAGCTGGGTCCGCTTTGCTTCGGCCCCGCATCGAGACAGACCTTCCCAAAGGGTTCACGCCCCTCGAGATACGCCCAAGTACACCGCCTGCGAAGCCGGAGGATTGGCGATAGACTACCCACGCCGTCAACATCGCTAACGGCAACAAGCGAAGTCGCCGTAAAGTATGTTCCTCATGCCCAGGGCACGGCCGGACATGGCTGAACAGTTTGAAGCCCCACAGCATCAACAGCTGGGTCGACTTCATCAAGCCTTCATTCGCAACTTCACCAAAGACGCATGCGACCTCCCAAGCCGCCACCTGTCCTTGTCGCGCAAGGCCCCGAGGAATCGACGCGATTATCACACGCTACTGGGGCGAGCCCAAACTCCTCATGGGGCGCACGAGGTGCAGGCCATTGAGTACTTTTACGGCCGGGTGCCGAGGGCACCTCCTCAAGCAATAAGCTCCTCGCGACGAGTTCCAAACCCTCGATTTAACTACTAGTCATAGCGGCATAAATATGCCACGGCCGACTCTTCTATGAAGATGGAGATCCAAGTCAATGCGGCCGCAAAGTGACTCCCAGTTCCCTAACGCCGGGTTGGAGATGCCACCGACCAGCAGCAATAGAAGCGACAACAAGCGCAGTATTCCGCAGCCGACTTCCAACAAATGGGTGTCGCAGCAGAGAAGATCAAGAACCAGAGGGCAGCCTCCGCCAAGCGGCGGCGGGCGCAAGTCCAACTGGTTGCCGGCTTTCTTATGAGCAGACTCTGATGGTCCTTGCAAGTTTCCAGCCAGCGCCGGCCGCCAAACCACACCACCGTAAGTGCCACCGCTCGTCAGATCGCCAAGGGAGACGGCCTCGCCCCTCCACCGCCTGCAGGGCCGCCGCCGCCTCCGCCGCCTCCGCAGCTTGCGGCTCGGCCAGTCGGCGCGGTCCAAGACGAGTTCCCAGAAGAGCACGGAGCATACGCAGTGTTCACTAGTCTGGCAGATGATCGGCGCAGCAGGCACCAACAGCAGCAAGAAGTAAACGCAGTGGCAGCAGAAGCTCCTGAATTCATGCATTGGTCCGAGAAGCCTATGAGCTGGAGCCGGGCAGATCACCCAGAGGTGATGCCGAGCCCGGGCTCCTACGCCTTGGTTCTCGGAGCAACCTTGGCCACTGACAAGCGAGCCGCCCGTTTCTCGCAGGTCCTGATAGACGGAGGCAGCAGCATAAACATCCTGTACAAGGATACCATGGAGAAGCTCGGAATCAGGCGGAGGCAACTGCAGAGCAGCCGCACCATGTTCCATGGAATCGTACCCGGCCTCTCCTGTTCGCCGATTGGCAAGATCATGATAGACGTCCTCTTCGGAGACAAAGATCACTTCCGCCGAGAGCCGATCTGGTTCGAGGTGGTGGATTTGGAGAGCCCGTACCACGCGCTGCTAGGTCGGCCTGCCCTGGCCAAATTCATGGCGGTTCCCCACTACGCCTACCTCAAGATGAAGATGCCGACCTCCAAGGGGATCCTGACCGCCGCCGGGACGACAAAGAAGTCGTCCCGCTTATGCCGAGAGCAGTCGGCTGGCCGAGTGTCCGTGATCGCGCCGAGAAGCGGCTCCTTGATCGCGTCGTGGCGATGGCTGGGAAGCGGCGGAGATGTCGCTGACCCCAAGGAGTCGGAGGCGTAAGGATCATTCAAGCCGCTAAAGAAACCAAGAAGATACCCTTGGACCCGAGCACCCGGAGAGGTACGCTGTCATGGGCACCGGCCTCGACAAAGAAATAGGAAGGCGAAGCTCGTCGATTTCCTCCGAGAATCGGGACATCTTCGATGGTCCCCAAGGACATGCCAGGTGTACCGACGGAATTCGCCGAGCACAAGCTACATGTCGCCAGATGTGAAGCCGTCAGCAGCCCTTGCGCCGCCTGTCAGAGGAGAAGGGAAGGGTAGTGGGAGAAGAGATAGCCTGCCCCGCAGCCGGCTTCATCATGGAGGTGTTTTTTCCGGAGTGGTTGGCTAACCCCGTACTAGTGCTGAAGAAGAACAAGCAAAGGGCGGATGTGCATCGACTAGACCAGCCTCAACAAAGCCTCGCCGAAGGACCCGCTTGCTTCGCCAAGGATTGATCAGGATAGACTCCACAATACGGATGCGAGCTGTTGAGCTTCTTGGATGCATACTCAGGATATCACCAGATCAAGCTGAACCCAGCGGACAGACTGAAGACCGCGTTCATCACGCCGTTTGGAGCCTTCTGCTACCTGACAATTACGTTCGGCTTGAGGAATGCCGGCGCCACCTTTCAGCGTTGCATGCGAAATGCCTCCTCAAGCAACTCGGCAGGAATGCCCATGTTTACGTGATGATGTGGTGGTAAAGACGGAGAAGCGGGACGCCAGCTAGAGGATCTTAAAGAGACCTTTGAGAATCTGCGCGATTCCGATCAAGCTCAACCCAGAAATGCGTGTTCGAGTCCCAGCCGCCAACTCCTTGGTTTTCGGGTTCCGAACGCGAATAGAGTGCAACCCTGTGAAGATCAAGGCCATAGAAAGGATGGAGGTACCCAGCCGATCGTTGATGTGCAAAGTTCACCGGCTGCTTGAGCCAAATAAGCCGATTCATCAATCGGCCGGGCGAGAAAGCTCTACCATTGTATCAACTCGATGAAGAAGACCACTTTTTTCGAGTGGAACCACAAGGCGATGAGGCATTTCTCCAATCAAGAAGATGTCTTGGCGACTTCCCTGGTCAAGCGGCCGACTCCCAAAGAGCCCATGCTTTATACATCGCCGCCACCAGCGAGGTAGTCAAGACAGCTTATTGTAGTCGAGCGCAAGGAGGAAGGCAAGGCGCCCCGGTCCGAGACCAAGATATTACAGAGCGAGGTATCGCTGACCTCCAAGCGTAACTACCCTCACTACTGTAAGATGTGCTACGCGCATTTCGCCGCCAAGAAGCTGAAGCCTTACTTTCAAGAGCATCCAATCACCGTGGTCTGCACCGCCCCACTCGCCGAGATCATCGGAAGTCGGGATGCTTCTGGCCGAGTGGCCAAGTGGGCTATCGATCTAGCTCCCTACACGATCTACTACCAACCTCGCACCGCCATCAAGTCGCAGGCGCTGGCCGACTTCCTCGTCGACTGGGCCGAGACTCAGATTTGCCGCTACCGACTCTACTCATTGGCGATCGATTTCGACGGCTCCAAGATGCGCCCGCCTCGAAGCCGGCGCCGCCCTCACATCCCCAAGGGCGACAAGCTCAAATACGTGCTGTAAATCCACTTCGCCGCCTCCAACAACGCCGCCGAATATGAAGCACTCGTCCATGGGCTCCGGCTTGCCAAGGAACTCGGCATTCGCCGGATCCTGTGCTATGGCGATTCCGACTTGGTGGTTCAGAATATCCGCGATCGACGCCAAGGACGCAAACATGGCAAGCTACCGCTTCTTGGTGCAGCAGCTCAGCGGATATTTTGAAGGATGCGAATTTCCACGCATCAAGAAACGACAACGATCAAGCAGATGCATTGGCGCCGAGTCGGCTCCACTCGCCAGTGATACCTTCGGCGTCGCCCTTCGCCTCCTCAAGCCGTCTATCAAGCCTTCACCAGAATCCGACTCCATTTTCGTGCCGGCTTCCCCAGAGATAGTCGGATCCGACTCCAAGACCCTAGCAAGCAACCTCAAGAAAGCTACAGTCAGCCCGGGGACTGCGCCAGTCGGCCGGAGATCGCGCGATCCGCCCGGGACTCGCGCGCCACCAGCTGGGGACTACGCCACGTCGGTCTGGATCTGCGTCGGGCCGGCCCTTGGAACTGCCCCTAGCCGCCCGTAGATTCCCTCAGTTCAGCAAACGGCAGCAGAGTCCAACCCTCCACCTCCCAGCCCAGCCACCCTTGTCCAAGTCGCTGTGGTGGCAATCGAAGAGATAGCAGCACCTTCATGGGCGCAACCCATCCTCAAGTTCCTAGTCAACAAGGAGTTGCCTGCAGATGAGACTCTAGCTCGGCAAGTACAACGCCGAGCGGCAGCCTACACCATAGTCAACAGAGATTAGTCGACGCAGGCCACACTGGTGTCCACCAAATGCCATGAGAATCGAGCAAGGCCAGCGATCCTCAAAGACATCCATCGTATGCAGTGTGGTCACCATGCGGCCTCGAGGGCGCCAGGCCAAAGCCTTTCGCACGGTTTCTTTTGGCCGACTGCCTCGAAGAAGCTAAAGAATTAGTCGAAGTGCAAGGGTGCGGTGTTCCGCTTCCAAGCCCCTTCACCTTCCAGATCAAGACAATCCCCATCGCTCGCCCTTCGCAGTTTGGGGCTTGGACATGGTGGGATCTTTTCAAGACGGCCCGAGGCGGCCTGACTCATTTGCTCGTCGCAGTGGACAAGTTCACCAAGTGGGTAGAAGCAAAGCCCATCAAGAAATTAAACGGGCCCACAGCAGTGACCTTCATTGCCGACATCATGGTGTGGTACGACATACCGCACAGCATCATCACAGACAACGGCACCAATTTCGCCAAGGGCGCCTTGGCTCGTTTCTGCGCGACGCAGGGCATCCGACTGGACCTAGCGCCCATTGCCCATCCGCAATAAACGCCAGTGGAACGGACTAACGGCCTCATCCTATCCGCATCAAGCCTCGATTGGTCGAACCACTTTCGAGCGCCGGCGGCTGTTGGGTGGAAGAGCTGCCTTCCGCCCTCCGAGTCTCGCGCGACGACTTCAACAGATCAACCGGCTTCACGCCGTTCTTCCTCGCCTCACGGTGCCGGTTGCCATCCCGACGGATATACAATTCGACTCTCCGCGAATCTCCATGTACACCAAGAGGAAGCTCAAGAAGATGCCAAGACGGCGCCGACCTGCTGGAAGAGGGCCGATCGTTGGCACTCGCCGGTCCAAAGATCTACCAGCAGAGTCTGCGCCGATACTACAACCGCAAGGTCAAGCCAAGATCATTCCAAGAGGGCGACTTTGTGCTCCGCTGATTCGAGAGAACAGCCGCCAGCACAAGTTGTCGGCGCTTTGGGAGGGCCCTTCATCATCGGCAAGGTGCTGGGGAACGACGCCTACTACTTGATCGACGCTCAGAAGCCTCGAGCACGCAAGAGAGACGACTCCGGCAAAGAAACAGAGCGCCCGTGGAACGCAAATCTTCTTCGAAGATTTTACAGTTGATGTAGTATGTATCACGCTACCCCCCTTTTTGTATTAAGTACTAAGACCTTAGGCCCCCCGAGATGAGATCGGGGACTGCCTTTTTGATTATCTGTATGATACGGATCTCGCTTCCGAAAGGCTTCCTCCTTTTTATCGACCGTCTCGCGCTGGTCCGACTAGTCGCCCGGGACTCGCCGCTTTGTGCTATGAAATGCTCCTCGAGGTCGATAAGTAATGTGTTGCGCTCAAAACCGCTCTCCACGGAAAGCCGCAGCTCGCAGAGCGATCGCCGGTAAACGGGGAGATGGAAAGAGCGAGCGCACACATGAAAAACGGCTAAGGACTTAAGAGCTACGCATAGCCCGAGCCGACTCCCAGTTTCCCCTACTGAGCCGACTCACGAGCAGTCGGCTCATAGTTTCAACCTTTATCAAGGACGACCGACTTTCGAGAGTCGGCCTGTCGATCCCCAGCCAAACTTGCTACGGCGTCCTAAACGACTAAGTACTTGCCTCCTAAAGTAGCTGAGCACTTGACCCAGCGGCAGTCCGCAGAGCGGCTGCCCAGTCGGCAAGGCGGCAACCGAAGGAAGGCGGCAAAGGAAAAAGTCTAAAGAGCCAAAGCAAAGAAAGGCGGAAATTTGATAAATATGTACATAAGGCCCTTGGCCGAATACACCCCGCGGGTGGAATTGTTTGAAACTGACAAGTTTTTAAAAGTACAAAAGAGACAGGTAAAGCTGATGCACTCTAGGGGCGGCTCTCGAGCCGAGGGCCGGAGGCGGCGGCGGCGTCCGACGTCGGGGCAGTCGGCTGGGCGGTCTCGGCCTGGTCGCCTTCAGCGACGGTCGCCTGGTCCTTTCGAGGCTCGTTGCTGGAGGCGCGATCAGGCTGAGGCTGGCCGCCTGCTTCGTGTTCTGGCGCCTCCTCCTCCTCGCCTCCGTCCTCCGACTCGCCTCCTCCTCGGTGCCGGAGCCGACACTCTCCGCCGAAGTCTTCTCGTACTGGTGCATCCCAACCACTCGGCGAACCTCCTCGCCGCCGGCGGTCCGCTCGCACAAAGACACTAGTGTCCGTACTCGGCGATGGCCGCCAGACGCCGACAAGGGCGCCTTCCACGGCCCCTAACTCGCCGGGCCTCGTGACCGAACGTGGCCAGCGGTCCAGTCCAGCCCAGTGGTACCACCCTTGACAAACTCCAGGCCTGTCGCGGTTCGGCGCTGGCCGAGGAGCCCTTCCAAGCTTCAAGCGACCGACGGCGACTCTCCAGCCGGTCGGCCGTCCGATCGGCGGTGCGCAGAGCGCACCTCCGCCACAAGGCGGTAATAACTTACGCCACATACAAAGGCGACGATCAAACGGTCAAGAGGGCGGCGGCGAGCCCGATGCTCAAGATCTGCTCGCCAACGGTTCGGGCGCGGCAGCGATCACTTCGATCGCGCCCTCTTCCTCCCGATCCACCTCGATGGCCGGAAGGATGGCCTGCGAGTGGCCGGGGAAGAAGTCTGCCAAAGACAAGAAAAGGAAACAGTCAGAAAAACCAGAAGACAGTTCGACACAGAGTCGAAAGACCAAAGAAGAGAAGCCAGGAGTTACCATCGACGACGTCCTCAAGCACGTGATAGCCGGAGGTCAGATCGCCACGGTCGCCCAGCGCCCGCCCATCGCGAACTCGGCTAGGAGGCCCTCTTCCCGCGACTTGGCGTCCTCCTGTGCTTTCCGAAGCAGGTCCTTCTGCTCGGCCAGCTGCGTCGCCAGAAGGTCGCGCTCTTGAACGAGCTTGTCGCACTCCTCTTCCTTAGCGCGACGGGCGGCATTGGCCTCATCCAGCTGCCCTTGAAGGGCGGCATTGGCGCCTCAAGCCCAAAGAAAGATAAAGCATCGCCAACAAAGAAGGTTGCTGGAGATCCGCCCGATCGCCACCACCGCCCGAATCTCGAGATTACAGTTTAGGCGCATAGCGCTTCATGGAGAAGAAAGAAGGAAATGCTCGAGATCCGCCCGACCGCCAGCAATCGCCCGAATCTCGGGATTACAGCCCGCTGGAGGCGCCGCGCGCCCGCGAAGAAGGAAGAATCCGCCACCTCGACTCTCCGCCAGATCGGCGGTCCGCTTCTCAGCTCCTCAACGCTATGGTTGAAGGCAGTGGCGCGGAGGTTGTGATACTCCTGCAAGGCCGCAAAGCAAAGTCAGCCTTCGAGCCCGCTAGAGATTTTCGAGCCGCCGCTCAGCAGCCGACCAACTTGGGGATTACACCAGCAGGGTAGCGCCGCGCTCTACGTAAAAAAGACAAGAGATTAAAAAGAAAAACAAAGCATACCGGACGGAGGACCGCAGGCCGATGCGCCTTGGTGTAGAGTTGAGGGCGTCGCTTGCTTGCGCAACTTGACCGAACGCCCGTAAGCGCCGTTCAGCGGGCCGGTGCGCCTTTCAAGCACTCCAGCCGATGGGCACGGCATCGAGGCTTCGCATCCAGTTCGCCATGCCGGGCGGCGTTGGCCTCCCGAGCGCGGTGCGGAGCTCGCCCTCTCGACGCGGGCGGCGTGTCGGCACGGCGACTGGAGAAGCAGCGCGATCGGCGCTGCCCACACCGGCGGATCTCGCGGGTCCACCGCTGCTTGCCGTGGCGGCCTCAAGACGGAGGCGGCGGAGGCGGCGGAGGTGGCGCGCGGTGTCCGAGCCCGGCGGTGTCGCCACCTTCCTCTGCGAGAGGGTTGGCGGTGCCGACCTCCCTGGTCTGCCCCATGAATTCAGGGGGCGGCGGCGCTGACGACAGCGGAGGGACGAGCACGCCGCTGGGCGACGAGCGGCCGCCTGCATCCTGCTTTGTTGCATGCCGCGCGGCGCCACGCCTCGCCCAGATGCTGCCGGGCGCTGGCGGCCGCCTTCTCGCCTGCGCGCTTTCTCCAGCTGCTCGGCCTCCTCCTCCATGCGCTTCTCCCGCTGCCTGCCTGGTCCTCCTCGGAGGTCGGCGGCGGGGTCGACCCGCCGCGTGTTGGAGGACGTCGCCCCCGACCCCATGACAAAGGGCACGGCGACTCTCTCAAGGGAGAGGGGGGCGCTGGAGAAGAAGGGGGGGAAATTCAGAAAGATTCAAGAAAAGTCAGAGAAGAAGCAAAGGGTAAGAGACTTACGAAGAGACAAGTGGCGGCCGCTTCACTTCCTTCCGGAAGCGGTTGGCCTTCGCGGCCGCTTCCTCCCGCTTGGTCGCGGCGGCGGTCCCCTGGCTTTTTCGACCTGCCGCTGGCGCGCCTCGCCCGGCGTGACGCTTTTTACGCCGCCTGGTTGAGGGGCTGCCCTCGCTTGACGGCGCGGGGACGACTTCCGCGCCGATGTCGCCCTCGGGCCAGTCGGCGAAGTCGCCGACGGTCCGAGGCCGCCGTTTTCCTCCTTCCGCCGCCTTTCGCGTCGGGCCTCCAGCGCCGCTGCCCCTGTCGGGTCGTCGATGTCGCTGACCTCGTGGTCGGGGACGTACTCACGCGGCTCTCTCGTGGCGCCGGCTGCGGGCGCCGTGAGAGGGTTCTGCTCAGAATACCAACTAGATCAGAGTTCGAAGTCGGATACAAGCGAGATCGAAGTACAGACGGAAACAGCTTACGACTGGCGGAGGGTTGTCACGCGAGTACGGCTCCTTGCCGAACTGCCACTCGTCAGTGAACTTGCAGTGGGCGATGAGGTTCACCATGTTCGCCACTTCTCCACGCGGCATGTCCTTGGTACACAGCCGGCTCGGGTCGTGTCGGCCGCTCATCTCACAGATGAGGTGGGGCCAGCCTTGAAGCGGAAGAACCCGGCGCGCCACGAAGGCGGCCAGGAGATCGGAGGCGACGAGCCCCTCCGACTGCATCATGACTCGGAGGCGCGCCATGGCGCCGACTCCGGAGGGCGAAAGCGACCTCGTCCGATGGGACCAGCTAGGCGGCCGGCCAGTCAGAGGCTCGGAGTCGAAGGGCGGCAGGTTAACCCAGTCGCCGTCGGTGGCGATGTTCTTCACGTAGAAGTACGTCTTCTGCCACATCTTCACCGACTTCACCAGCGGGATGGGCGGAAAGGGGTTGTCGGCCGTCGTGCACCGCGTCGCGATGTATGTGCCGCACTGCGCCGGCGTGCCAGCAGCCTGAGTGCCGAGCTTCGAAGAGAAGAACTCCCCCCACAGCTCGAGGGTGGGGAGAACGCCGATGTAGCCCTCGCACAGGGTGGCGAAGGCGGAGAGGAGCACCACCGCGTTGGGGGTGAGGTGGTGCGGCTGCAAGTTGTACAACTCGAGGAACGAGCGGAGGAACCCGCTCGCCGGGAGCCCCATCCCGCGCATGAGGTGCGAGCGGAAGATGACCCGCTCGCCCGCCGCCGGCGCGGGCCGGATTTCTCCCGCCGGCGCAGGGCGGGCCTGCACCAAATCAAGCGCCGAGGCGGCGGGTTCGCGAAGGAACTCGATGTCCTCCGCATCCACGATCGAGCCATCCCACTCACGGAGCGCGAGGCGGGGCGCGGCGGAGGAAGAGCTTATCGCCGGCAAGGAAGAAGAAAGCGACGGAGCGAGGCGAAGAAGAAGAAGGGTAAGAGCGGGGAGGGAGTCGCGTGCTGCCGCCGCTCCTCAGCCTATTTATAGCCCCATGGGATGAGAAGCCGAGGGGCGACGGGGATTAATCGCGCCACGACCCCCACGACGCCCACGATTAAACCCCCACGGTTATCGCCCGCAGAACCACGCAGGGATGCCAACCGCCTCGCCGCAGCGATCCGCCGGGAGCCGAGGCGCTGTAATGGCGGGCCCCACCGGGCGGCCCGCCCCGCCACGCTGTGGGCTGGCAGGCTATCGCCCACGTGGCGCTCATGCGATAGGACCGTCTCGCAAACGGCGGGGAAGCGTAGCCGATACGCCGCCGGTTTCCCGCCACGACTTGCGAGCGGCGGCCCCTCGCTGGCCAGGCCGACTCCAGCGAGGCGACCCGAGGATGCGGCAGCCGAATCTCAGAGTCGGCACCGCAGAGCCTGAAACTGCCGAAGCCCCACGAGGCGGCGCCCGCCGGGCTTCGCCAGCTTCGGGGACTACTGTCGGAATAATTGGCCATGGGTAGGCTGACCCAGGACCCAAGATCTTTCAAGACATCGGGGCAGGCCGTGCCCCTCAGGCCGAGTCCCAGCTGGCGACCTTCGAGAAGGCCGAGTCCCAGCTGGCGACCTTCGAGAAGGCCGAGTCCCAGCGGGCGACCTTCGAGAAGGCCGAGTCCCAGCCGACGACCTTCGAAGAAGCAGAGCCTCGAGATGGCGACATCGAGCAAGCCGACCGGCTTATGACCTCTCAAGGGGCCGATTATGAGAGTCGGCCCGCGACTTATCACGAAGACCGATGCAGGTACAGCCCGCCGTGGCTGTCCCTCGAACCCACGGGAAGAAGGCATGGCTACAGTGAGCTGCGTCACCGGGAGATCTCCGATGGCGCGGCACTGTTGCCATGCCTCCCTTGACCTCAGCCATAGTGCACGAGGCACTGTGCCCACGATGGCGGCGAGTACGGCCCAGAGATCGCCGGGCCCCCGCCGCGAGATAGCGGAAGACGGCCGGAGAGTCCGAAGACGGCCCTACGGGAGTCGGCCTCCTCGTAGTCGGCCGCCTCCGCCCGGCCCCACAAGCCATAAACCAGATTGACGGGAGGGCGACAATGATCGCCGGCAGACGGCGGCACTGCTCCCACGACCCTCGACCAAGCTCGCCATCAAGAGCGCTGCACAAGTTCTGTTCGTTCGCTGGACCCGCCAATGGCGGGCCCCTGGCCGGGAGAAGGACGGCTGCAAGAGAGACTGACGACTGGGGGCCACGCCCAGTCATATTACCATTGTACCCCGGGGGGGTAGGCCTATATAAACCCCCCGGGGCACCCATGCAAAGGGTTGGGCCCTGATAGGTTTTAGACACATAGCGCGAGGATTGAGGATTGAGGGCCAGCGCCGGGATTAGGCACCCCGTCTCTCACCGCCGCTGCAGGTTCATAACCAAGACAATTTTTATCTTTAGTAAGAACCGCAGCAACAACTGTTGTAATATAACTCTGCAGTACTTTTAGTATCATGCTTGCTATCTGCCTGTTAGATCTCCCCTTATATGTTCATGCCCTACGTTTGTTGAGATAAGGCTGCCAGCGCAGAAACCCATTCTGTGGTGCTTTGAGGATGGATCCTTAGCACCTTGCCGGAAGAGCGCTTGCTGTCGGGAAAGCCACCTTACCACTGCCAGAGCGGTCGTTTGAACTGCCGAGCGGACTCTAGGCAGGACAAGAGCGCTGCTGGCAACGGGTAGGCCACCTTGCTGCTCCTTGCGCGGCCGCATGAAGTGTCGAGCGGGCTCGAGATAGAAGCAAAGGCATCGCCAACAGCGGAAGGGTCCCAACGCGTACAGGCTTCCCGTACAAAGAGCGAGATCTCTCGGGGAGAACAGCCTTATATAAGTAAAAATAGCCAAGATTTCATGCGACTTATCTTTTCCATCGTTGCGCAGGCGTTCAACGCGTCCGCAGGCGATGCTGCTCGCTTGGTCGTCTTCTTCCTTGGAGTGATGACCACTATGAAGCCGCTGCTCCAAACGGACCAGATTTCCACAACTGTGCCCCCTGCCTGGCACGCCAAAGATGCGTAAAACCCTAGTTCTGCTTTGGTGTATGTATTCGAGTGTTCTTGAGTTCTTGAACTAGCTATGGTGCCTGTCTAGTCCAAAAGATCCGAATCCTCCTCATGGTCGCCTCAGGCCTCCTTTTATAGACAAAAGCGGTTGCCACAATGGCACACAGGAGGTGGAAAGGTGCACCGTACACAATCTTATCGCCTGTCATTACGGGACAAGGTGCATTAAATGCGCCCCTTAGGTGACCCGTAACTTTATCGGGGACGGCAACGAGGCCCGTCCCATCCGTCGCCGCTCCGTCTTGCCCCGACACGCGTCTGGGCAACGAGGCATGCAGGGCCACGTAGGCTGGCGGGCTGCTGAGATGGCATGGTGGTAGGGTCTTCACGAAGATTTGCATGCCACCATGTAGGTGCTTGCTGAGTTGGCCTAGAAGCTGCATGTCGCCACGTAGGTGCCTGCCCAGCTGGTCGGGCTGGCAGCTTCCTGGGAACGGCGATGGAGTCTTGGCAGACGCGGGCCTGGCTGCATCCCCGTAAGTGTCTTCGGCAAGGGCCTTGCCGGGGCGGCAAGGGTATTGCCGCGGCATCGTGGTCGTCCCCGGCAAGGGTCTTGTCGGGGGTCTTGTGGGTTTCCTCGGCTAGGATCCTGCCAAGGGTCACGGTCTTCTGGTCCTCATCTGATCTCGTGTATTTATGGTCTTGACAAAGATCTACATGCCACCTCAGAGGTGCCTCCCGAGCCCTGGCTCCCAATGTGGTTGTTGGAACCCGTGGGCTCAAAGGTGGGACGCTCTGCTGGCATTGGGCTAGTCGCCCCGGCAAGGGTCTTGCCGGGGCCCGAAGGCCTCCTCGGCGAGGTTCTTGTCGGGGGAGTCCGCCTCGCCCTCTTGCTCTTTGTGCCTCTTGGTCTTCGTGTTACTGTGGTTGCCTTGTGCTTCTGTCTTCCCCTATTGTCCTGCCCGGTGTGGCCGCGGGCGTGGCTCTGACTGCCCGTGCACAAGTAAAGGGGTCAAAAGGAGTGCCCCTACTTTTGTACACCGACAGGGTTCATTATCCCAAATAGCATACATGAATGGACGGTTAAAAACAGAGTTATAGATACCGAGGACAACTTGCTACAATCAGTGCTTAAAAATCAAAACAAAGATAAAATACTCTTTCCTCACAACTTCAAGTGAGTGTTACTATCTTGTGCATATTCGGCTTCCCTTACTCGAGGTTATAGTAATGTAATTGATGAGTTATGCATGCATGCGCAGCTTCCACTTTATTCTGCTAGAGATTAAGCTTGTCTGGGGAGTAGTAATTGTCTTAGACTCCAGACGAAAAGATCCCCAGGACTATGCGGACATGACTGAAATGCTCCAGCAGTAAGTTCAATCGATCATTATCGCACCATATCGGCAACTTTTTTCATTTCCTGATATCAAGTAATTATTTTCTTTATCTGGCAGGGTTTGGAAAGAGTTCACCGGAATTGTTTTGGGACTGACGAGGGAGTTGCGATTTGCACACCCGAAAGTAAGTACTACTACCTAGTTCCGCGCCTCTCCCGTTGATTCTAGTTTCATCAATACCATCTATCATGATTATTGGTTTGATTGAACTCTATTTCTTGTAAAGTGCTTGTGGTAGGAAGCCAGGAATGGTTTTTGTGGATACTATGTTTGCGAGTTCATCTACAACGCGACCTCTCTGCGGGGCTACTCTGAAAAACAATATCAAGTGCGTAAGAAATAATATTCACAGTTTTATTTTATTACCATCATTTATGTTGAGTTTCATTAATGTATATGTATTGACCCCCTTCTTTAAATTAGGTCTGGCAGTTGCAGGATGAACTCCTAGCACATGATCGCATACGAGCAATTTAAGAGAAATTGGCGGGATTCTTTCTTGACCACGTCATACATAAAGCCGGAGAATACCATGTGGAAATTGATATAGACATGAGATGTTAGGGATTGTAATAGATCTTATATTGTATATATCTAGCTAGTAGCGTCGGATAGATATACAAAACTTGTTGTTCGACCAATCTCTCGGAGAAAGAGAGGTCGATCACTTCTCTCTGTATATGTTCATGACAATCTTGTGTACTTAATGGTTCTATAGTTTGCTTACTAGCTAGCGTGTCAAGTTCTCTCTATATGTATATAGTAGCCAGGGTCGACCAAGCACCGCGAAAGAGAGGACACTTCTCTCTATTAGTTAGCTAACACAATATATGAAACCCCTAAATTAACCCCCCAAAACCCCCTAAGCACCCCCCTTTTAAAAAAACAAAAACTCCAATTGCTGCCAGCTATTAATGCATGGATGCCTTTTGGTCCCGGTTGGTGTTACCAACCGGGACTAAAGGTCCTCCTGCGTGAGCGCCCCGCAGCAGCCATGTGGAGCCCCTTCTGTCCAGGTACGTAAGCAAACCGGGATTAAAGGTTTTGGGATTTAGTCCCGACCCTTTGGTCCCAGTTCCAGAACTAGGGCCTCTGGAACTAGTGGTACGATACAAGTACCAGCACATCAACACGGAATTGCAATATTGATTGGGGGACATCGTGCCACATATAGACGTGGTTTTCCTTCCTTGCTTCATGAGGAATTACTAAGAACACCTTGTCAACTTGTATCCCTAACTCTATTACAATCTATATCTAACTTGGGCCACCGAAATACATTCGGTGTGCCTCGTTGGTGACACTAATTAAAGGTCAAGGTTCTATCATTTTTAACAAGGACAAGTTAAATTGAACTGCGCCCTCCACATCAATGGGTAGGTTCGCCACACACATGAACTCGGCCCTTCCCCAAAAAGGGATGCGCCAAGCATAATTGAAAGAAAACAACAATTAGATAATTGTGGGCAAAATGTTTATATACGGTAGCAACTGATCAAGCACAACACTAGTAGAATCTAAATGTACCATTCACTCCATAAAGTCTTCTAAAGATCAACGCAAATTTCATTACAAGTGAGGTGAACCTTGTGGCACACACCTAGCCTGATATCGCCACAACACTGGCATGCTTGGTTCGGTGCCTACATTCATGTTCAGAAATTAAATATATATCACATAGTTGATTGCAAGATGTTATCGAATAGTACATTGAGTACCAAGGTTGTCAGAATCGCGATTCTATTATACGATTCTACGACTTTACGATCCAAACTAACCGCTATGATTCTACGATTTTAGTTCTTAGAATCTACGTTTCTACGATCCTGCTAGTGAAGATTTCTACGATTTGCGATCCTACCATCGAAGCTCCGATCCGATTCAAGATCGCGATTCTGACAACCTTGTTGAGTACAACCATAAAATAAGCATTAAAATTATGAATCAAAGAGAGAAATGGGCCTCACTTTTGCTAAAAATGATAACTTTGAGTGGAAATTAATCAACATTTCATCATAACTTTGGCATTCATTTTGAAGTGACGCATATTTTGAGCACTCCAAATAAGAGACCAATAGAACAAGAGGCCAGCAATTACTTACATATAATAAACAATAATTAATATGTCAACAATTAGCACAAGAAATAATTGAACATTCAAAATTATGGATAGCCGAAAAAATTGGGCATAACTTCTACAAAAAAAATTGAAAAATATGAAGTGCCAGAAATGTTCTGAAATGGAAATTAATCAACATTTCACCATAATTTCGGCACTGATTTTGAAGCCCTGCATGGTTTTATCACTCTAAATAAGAGACCAATGGCATAAGAAGCTACCAAGTAATTACATGTAAGAAACATCAATTATTATGCCAATGATTAGCACAACGAATAAATGAGCATTAAAAATTATGGATGGAACTAAATTGAGCATGACTTCTGCTAAAAATGGAAATATGAAGTGCCAGAGATGTTGCCAAAATGAAATTAATCAATGTTTCGTCCCAATGGCAACACTCATTTTGAAGGCCTGCATTGTTTATCTATATACATGTTCATGAAGAATATATAAATATGTGAATCTAATATAAGTGTTCATCTAGAATTTAGAAATATGTGTGAACCTATTATAAGCATTCGTCTACAATCCATGAATGTGTGGATCCTATATAAATATCCATTTAGAATCTATAAATATGTGAATCTAAATGTACATGTTCATCTAGAATCTATAAACATGTGAATCTAATATAAATGTTCATCTAGAACCAATGTCCAACCCTAGGTATGTTCATCTAGTACAAATTTTCTAGAGATGTTGGAGAAAAGACTATGGAGGGATGCTCTTGCTTACCTGCAGATTGAGGTCGCTTAAGCGTGAGGTGGGGGTTTTGGGAGTAGTGCCGGTGGCGGCGGGTGAGGCCGCTGCTATTGTAGGAGGAGGCCATGGCGTACGGAGGACGGCCGTGATGGCGAAGGCGGGCACAACGGTGAGGACGGAATATAGACGTGGCGCAGTGAATGGCCGCAACGGTGAGGACAGAACTTGAAAGATGTAGGCCACAACGCGGGGCCGTGGGGTGAATTGGTTTCAATTCGTGGAACCTATTTGAGGTAAAATGGAACCACATCGGCCAAGAAATGAGAGAAATGGGCCAACGCCCGCCATCTGTACACGTGGGCCTTGCAATGGCCGGTGCAACACGCGTAACTTCCCCTCTTGTTAGGGTTTGCTCTCCTCTCGGGGGCGACTCCTGTCTACCACCGTAGAGTTCTGATCTTCCCCCCTCCCTCCTCTCCATGTAGGTTACCAGGGCTGCGAAGGCCTAGCAGGGCGGGGGAACGAGGGACGTTGGGGTTCATACCGCCCGCGGACTGAAAACCACGGGCTAGCGATCTAATGGTGACAGAGGAAGCAGGACAGGGTTCGGGGGCGTCCGATCTCGAGGCTCTGATGACAGAGTTGGGGCTGAAGGAGGACGATCTGGAGGATGTGGTGATCGACGACACTGAGCTGCCTGAGGAGGCCACCAGATGGATGGCGGTGGCTAGGGTTTACACGGACAAGACCTACAGCCAATATTGGTTCTACAGGAACATGAGGGCGGCCTGGGATCTGGCTCAGGAGGTGAAGATCCGACCGCTTGAGGACAACCTTTACACCATGCAGTTTTCTTGCCTGGGAGATTGGGAGCGAGTCATGGAAGATGGGCCGTGGTGTTTCAAAGGTAAAGCTGTAGTTCTTTCTGAATATGATGGTTACACAAAACCCTCGCTTGTGAATCTTGACAAGATCGACATATGGATGCAAATCCATGATCTCCCGGATGGTTTTTTCCCAAAAGTCAAGGCGTTAGCTTCCACGGTTGGCGAGTTTATCTATGCTGAACCAAAGTCACAAGATTTCGAAGGAAATTTCGTCCGTGTCAGGATAAAGCTGGATGTCACAAAACCACTCAAGAATGCTGTATCATGGTTGTGAGAAGGAAGGAAGTGCTCCATAGAGAGATCTTTAGGGTCAGATATGAAAGGTTGCCAGATTGGTGTGCGGTGTGTGGAAATTTGGGACACATGTTCAAGGAGTGTGGGGATGGGGTTCATCCACCCAAGGCTCTGGTATTTAAGGATCTCAAGGCATCATGGTTTAGGGGTCCGGGCAGGGGTCCAGGAGAAGAGAACAGAGCCAGGAGTGGCCGTGGAAGGGGCCGAGCAAGTGGAGGACGAGGTCGGGGGGCGCAAAACCCCTTTGAGCCCAATACTCATGTCGCTGCAGCCAACTCCCGCTCAGACGTAGATATGGATGAAGGGGACCGTAACAGAAAGAGAAGTGCAGTCCCAGTTGCAGACCAAACGACCTCCCCAGCTACTACGGCGCCGCTGCAGAAATAAAGTGTGCCAAGGATCATGCCTCCTCCTGAAATTCCATCAAGTCCCCCTCCGAAGCAAGATCTCAAGAGAGTCAAGCAAAACCCTCATGGCCAGGCCGAAGCTCCAACAAAGATCACCACGTCACAAAAACCCAAGGTTGCGCGTTTGGCGGGCTCCCACGGGGAGTCGCGCCTAGCGCAATGAGTTTCTTATGTTGGAACTGCTGCGGGGCTGGCAAACCCGCGACAGTTCGAGAGCTTCGTGATCTCACGAGGCAACTTGCCCCCTCAATATTATGCATTGTTGAAACACAAATTGAGGGCTCTTGAGTAGAGAATATGGTAGGAGCTTTAGGGTTTAATAAAAGTTTTGTTGTGAGTAGTCGTGGTAGAAGTGGTGGTTTAGGAATTTTCTGGAATGATGAAATAAAGCTTGAGGTTGTTGGGTATTCTGAGTACCATATAGATGTAACTGTTGATGAGTTGGTCGATACAAAAATCAGAGCTACTTTCGTCTATGGTGAAGCCCAGGTAAACTATCGCTATAAAACTTGGGATATGCTCAAGGGAATTGTTGGCTCCACCAATCTTCCTTGGATGGTGATGGGTGACTTCAACGAGGTCCTCCAAGCGCACGAGCATGACGGTGTGGGTAGTAGAAGTCAAGCTCAGATGGATGCCTTCCGGGATGCGTTGGATACATGTGGCCTGACGGACCTCGGCTATATTGGAAGAAGCTGGACGTTTGAGAAAAAAGTAACGGGAGGCACGTTTACCAAAGTACGTCTTGACAGATGTGTTGCTAACATGGCTTGCTGCATTGCATTCCCAGATGCTATAACTGAACACAAAGAGGCTGCTTCATCTGATCACGTACCCATCTTCCTGAAGCTAAAAGACATGCATGCATGCAGGCGGGCCCCCCGAAGATTTAAGTATGAATTGTGCTGGGAACGAGATGCAGTGTTAGTGGATGTAGTTCAGGCGGCATGGGCCCAAACCCCGAGTGATTCGGTTTCTCAAGTGGGCGACAAATTGAGAGATCTGGCTGGCGATCTGACGCACTGGGACAGGGTGCATTTTGGAAACGTCCGACAGCAGATTCGCCAATTCCAGCTACAGCTACAGGAGATGCGTGACTCCCGAGGAAGATCTGGCCCATCATTGGCCGAATTAAAAATTGTGGATACTCTGGTGGAGTTGTTTCACAGGGAAAAAATATTATGGCGCCAAAGAGCCACAATTGAGTGGCTCATGCATGGGGATAAAAATACCTATTTTTTTCATCTCCAGGCAAGTCGCCGCAGGCGAAAGAACCAGATAAAATCTTTGCAGAAGCCAGATGGAGAGATGACCACGGAGGCAGCAGAGATGGAGGAAATAACGTCAGATTTTTTTAAAGACCTGTATACTTCTCCAGGTGTACAGGGTATGGAGAGGGTTCTTGACACTGTTCCTCGGAAGGTAACTGCGGCGATGAATGATGTATTAAATGCTCCGTATAGCGCCCAAGAGGTCAAAACCGCATTGTTTCAAATGTTTCCCACGAAGGCGCCGGGCCCCGATGGCTTCCCAGCCCGTTTCTTTCAGCGCCACTGGGACGTGTGCGGGGATGAGGTCACCAAAGCAGTCCTTAAAATCGTGGAGGGGAAGGAATCACCGGAAAGCATCAATGACACTATTTTAGTTCCGATCCCAAAGGTAAAAAATCCCACCCTCTTATCCCAATTCCGGCCTATCAGCTTATGCAATGTGCTTTACAAGATTGCTTCAAAGGTGTTGTCAAACCGGCTCAAGGTAATCCTTCCAGATATAATTTCAGAAGAACAATCAGCCTTTGTTCCAGGTAGGCTGATCACTGATAACATCATCATGGCATATGAATGTCTTCATTTTATGAAAAGGAATAAGGCAAAGAAACACCAGACATGTGCTTTAAAACTAGACATGATGAAGGCTTACGATAGAGTTGAGTGGGATTATCTCAAAGCTATGATGTTAAATTTGGGCTTTTCCGGAAATTGGGTTAATATTGTTATGAGCCTTGTTACCACAGTCAAGTTCTCAGTAATGTTTAATGGGAAGAAGCTTGAGGGTTTTACACCATCAAGAGGAATCAGACAAGGGGACCCAATCTCCCCATACTTGTTCTTGATAGCAGCAGAGGGCCTATCCTGCCTCTTAAAATCGAGAAGGGAGTCATCCAATTTGGAGGGATTACAGGTGGCACCGTTGGCACCACCAGTTAACCACCTCTTATTCGCTGATGACAGCCTGCTGTTCTTTAAGGCAAGTAATGCGGGTGCTATTGAGGTGAACCAAGCTCTGGAACATTATTGTCAAGCTTTGGGGCAGAGAATAAACAATATGAAGTCATCAATCTATTTCAGCAAGGGGGTCCCGGAGAGCATACGGAATGAGATAAAGGTTTTGTTAAACGTGCCGAATGAAACTCTTAATGAAAAGTACCTGGGAATGCCCTCTGATGTAGGTAACAGCAAGAACGGGTCTTTCAAATATCTTAAAGATAGATTATGGAGCAAAGTACAAGGATAGATTGAGGCCACCATGTCTACTGCAGGCAAGGAAGTCCTTGTCAAATCTGTGGCTCAGGCGGTACCGGTTTACTCTATGTCATGCTTTAAACTCCCCCGAGGCTTATGTGAACATCTCAATAAGCTTATAAGAAAATTCTGGTGGGGTAGCAAAGAAGGAAAGAGGAAACCCCACTGGGTTTCATGGAAAGAGATGACTCAACCAAAAGGAATGGGAGGCCCTGTCTTTAAAGATTTCGAGCTATTCAATCTCTCAATGCTTGCCAGACAGGCCTGGCACATCTTGCAAAATCCTGAGAGTATGTGCTCGCGTCTGCTCCGAGGTGTTTACTTTCCTAACGGATCAATCTTAAGTGCCCGTTTGGGCAACAATCCGAGTCAGGTGTGGAGAGCAATATTGGAGGGAAGAGATATCCTCAGACAGGGCTTGATTAGTCGCATCGGTAATGGAGCAACCACGAGGATCTGGGAAGATAATTGGCTCCCTCGGAATGAAATGATGAGGCCTTATGGCTGCCTACTAAATGATCCACCAACCTATGGTTCTGAGCTGATAGACATGACCTCGGCTACGTGGGACAAACAAAAGGTCCAAGCAACCTTTCTGAACATGGATGCTAAGGTGATTCTGGGCATCCCTCTGTGCACCTCGAATGTCGCTGATTTCTGGAGTTGGAGCCAGGAGAAGAACGGCATTTTTTCGGTGAAGTCTGCATATCGTATGCTAGTGAGCACAAGGCAGAGGCGTGAGGCATGGTTGGAAAACAGGGCCAGTTCCTCCAACACTTCCGTGGAAGAGGCATAGTGGAAGAGATTATGGAAAACCGAAGTACCAAGGAAGGTTCGCATGTTTCTTTGGAGGTTATCAAAACAATCCATTACGACTAATGATGTCAGGGCAAAACGACACATGTCAGATTCTACCGCATGCAGCATTTGCGGCACTCCTGACTCGTGGAGACATTCTCTCTTAGAATGCACAATGTCAAGATGCACATGGGCTCTCGTTGATGATGAACTGGCACAAAATTTGGCAACAAACACAGAACCGAAAGCAAAACAATGGCTATTTACGCTGATGGGTAATTTATCACATGAGTCTTTTGTGAAATTGTCGGTCACTCTGTGGGCTATCTGGGCGGCACGCCGGAAAGCGATCCATGAAGGTTTATTCCAAATCCCGCAAACCATCAATGGCTTCATCACCAGGTACCTACAGGAGCTCAAGATGTTGGCTGTACCAGCCACTAACCCGAGTCACGGAGGTGCCCGGGCATCAAGAGCTAGCATCCAGCGCCCAAAAGCTCCACCACCGGGCCATGCAAAGTTACATGTCGATGCTTCTTGCAGAAAGGGGTTAGGAGGAGCAGCAGCAGCAGTGTGCCGGGACGATACAGGAGCTTACTTGGCAAGTTCTGCACTGGTGATCGCAGGCGTGGATGACCCGGAGATTCTTGAAACAATCGCGTGCAGGGAGGCGCTTGCTCTGGCACAAGATCTCAATATTCAGAACCTGTTAGTAGCATCAGACTCCAAGGGAGCAATTGGAGCGATCATCAATAGAAGCCATGGAACGAGTGGTGCTATCGTTTCGGAGATTCAGAACATAGCTTTTAATTTGAGTTGTAATTTTTCTTTTGAAGGTCGTGCCGTCAATGTCGAGGCACATAGATTAGCCAAGCATGCATTTTCTTTAGGTCCGGGGCGCCACTTATGGTTAGGCCAACCCCATGACCGACGTTGTATCCCACTCTTTGTGGATTTTGCTGAATAAAGCTTGGCTTTTTCCCTCAAAAAAAAAAATAAAGCCTGCCACCGTGCTCTACATCATTAATTGATTTTTGTACTTCATTTGGACTTATATAGTTTTTGTATGAGTACTAGTCACCATAAAAATCTCCTTATTAATTCCGCCATTTTTCTGAGTTGGTCTGCTATTTTTCATAGCATTAGCTAATTTCTGGTCACTAAAAATGACAAAACACCCTTCAGCAGAAAATAGTGTGAGTACAAGCTCTCGAAGGGATGAAACTTTGCATGATGTCTACATTGGACCTCAGTAGTGTGTAACATTTCAGAGCATTACAGCAAAATTATAATTGATAACCCACAAGTATAGGGGATTAATTGTAGACTTCTTCGATAAATAAGAGTGTCGAAACCAACGAGGAGCTAAAGGCAGAACAAATATTCCCTCAAGTTCTATTGACCACCGATACAACTCTATGCACACTTGATGTTTGCTTCACCTAGAACAAGTATGAAACTATTTTGTGAGAATAAAACTAGGAATACTTTGCAAGAATAAAACTACGGATAAATTGGAAGGTAATAAAAGTGGATAGCTTCACCCTTCTCGCCCCTCGCGTCGTCCCCGCGGGCGACCCGAGGGGAAACCCTAGCCGCCACTCCTCGAACTTTCCTCCGCCCCTCTCCCTCCTCGCCGCCGTCCGCAACGCCGCCGGGAGAAGCCTGGCCGGCTGGGCGGTGGCGGGGCTCCTTCCCATCCATCTCGTTCTGGCTGGCGCGATGGGGGACGAGGGGAGCGCCGGACTAACGTGGGTTCGGCGGCGCGGCGGCGGGTCTCCGGCGACGCTGTGGCGCTGTGGTGGCGGTCTCGCGAGTCGCGAGGTGGTGGCTGCGCTGGTACTGCCGGTGGTCGCGGTGTCGCTGATCCGGATCGGATCCATCTCGATCCTGGCCGACTCCGCTGGCCGCCGCGGGTGATGTTGGTCGTCACTAGCAACGCCGGACTGCTGGTTTTGGCGCCTGGAGATCTACAACGGTTTCTTCTCGATCCTCCTTTCCGGTGGGTCGAGCACCATGGATCTTCCATCTTCGCAAGGTTTTGGATCGTGGGTTGTCACCGGATTCGGAGCAGGCGGAGGATTGGTGGAATAGGATGGGGACCGGAGGAAACTTTGGTCGGCTAGGCCGGCCCGGCATCGGCGACGTCGCTCAACGCCGCTATCCTCCGTGGAGGCGAAGCCGAGGTCTCTCCTATCCACCTCCGAACCCATCCCGGACGAAAGTCCAATATTCATTCTAGATTGGGCGGCGGCGGCGTCCTATGCGTCGTATCCTCCATGGAGGCGCCGTCTTGGGAGGACCAGCTGTTCGGGGGAGAGATGATGTGGATGGTGGGCTCCGAGTACCTCCAGCAGTGGCGACGGTGCGGAGGTTGCCTGGTGGTGCGGCGTTGTATCTTCCGCGTCCATGACGATGATTTTGGCGGCATGGTGCGGCTACATATCGTTTATGGATGCGGCTGGATGAACGAGCGCAGGGCGGTGGGGCTGTCTGGTGCCATGGTGGTGTCGACGGCAGCGAGACCGGGCAAGGTTTATGCAGTAGGATAGCTCTGAAGATGGATTGGTGGCAGGTGGCTGCGGCGGCCTCATACTCGGCAGGCGTCCTGGTTGAGGAGCACGCCGGACTGGTGGGTGCCCATACCCGGCAGGCGTCCTGGTTGGGACCTCAGGTCTTAGATGTTAGGTTTGGCTGCGAGGTATGTTGGGTAATAGACCTAGACTCTCTGCGCCCCTTCCTCAACTGGATAGGAGTAGCGACATATGTTGCTTAGACGGTGGCTTTAGTCTTACTGATGTATAACTTTGTAAGGTCTTGTGTCAATAATTAATAAAATGGCCGTATGCATCGTTCAGATGCAGAGGCTGGGGGTCTTCCTCCATTTCCAAAAAAAAGCTTTTGTCAACAAGAAAGTCATTGGTACCTAGGCAATCGATAATAAGTACCGGTAATCATTCTTGTAATTCTATATGAGGGAGAGGCATGAGCTAAAATACTTTCTCTACTTGGGTCATATGTACTTATGATTGGACCCGTAGCAAGCATCCGCAACTACTAAAGATCATTAAGGTTGTGAAACCCAACCATAGCATTAAGTATCAAGTCCTCTTCATCCCATACGCAACAACCCACCTACTCAGGTTTAAGCTTCTGTCACTCTCGCAAACCACCATAAGCGAATCGTGAACGCATTGCGACACTCTACAACGGGGACCCCTCACGTTTGCGCGAGACGGAGGGCATCGTAGGATAGCACCATAAATAAAATATACAATCATTCCAACTAAGATCACGATTAACCCATAGGACAAAACGGATCTACTCAAACATCATAGGATAGCCAAATATCATTGGGAAATGACATATGGAGTTGAGCATGATGTTTAAGTACATATTACAGCGGGGAGAAGGGGTGTTACACCGCTGCATAGATGTGGAGAGTTGTTGTTGACGGTAGCAAGATTGTTGATGTAGATCGTCGTCCTGATCCTTGCCCCGGCGGCACTCCGGCGCCACCGGGAGAGAGGGGGAGAGAGCCCCCCTCCTTCTTCTTCTTCCCTAGCCTTCCCCCTTGATGGGAGGAGAGTTCGCCCTTTGTTCCATGGTCTCATGGCGGCAGAGGGGCGGGAGCCCCTCCAAGATTGGATCTCCCTCTCTGTTCTCTTCTGTTTCGTGTTCCCCGGATCTGGTCCTTCACGATTTCTTAAATTCCCAGAGATTCGTAACTCTGATTTCATGTGGGGCCCCATTTGCATTGACCATCTCCGAAAAATCATAAATATTCCAAAATAATTCTCCGTAAATTTTTATCGTGTTTGGACTTTGTTTGATATGGATTTTCTGTGAAACAAAAAAATGCAACAAATAAGAACTGGCACTAGGCACTGGATCAATAGGTTAGTCCGATAAATCGTATAAAAAGTTGCCAAAAATATGTTAAAGTTGTATAATATTGGCATGAAACAATCAAAAACTATTGATACAATAGAGACGTATCAGCATCCCCAAGCTTAATTCCTGCTCGTCCTCGAGTAGCTAAATGATAAAAAATATAATTTTTGATGTCGAATGCTACCTAGCATAAAGTTGATCATATGTCTAGTCATGGCATGAATATTAAGACATAAGTGATTCAAAGCAATACTCTATAATTTGACATAAAGACATCAATACTCAGGCATCCCAACAAACAATCATGTCTTTCAAAATATCAATGCTAAAGAAAGCTATCCCTACAAATTCATATAGTCTTGTCATGCTCTGTCTTCTTGACACAAAGAATTTATCATGTACTACCCTGGTGTCAGCCAAGCAATTGATTCATACTTTTTAACGCGCTTCAGCATTTTCAAGTCTCACGCAATACATGAGCACAAGCCATGGATATAGCACTATAGGTGGAATAGAGTATGATGATACGGGTAAATATAGAGAAGACAAAAAGGTAAGAAAGTCTCACATCAACGGGGCTAATAAACAAGCTATGGAGATGCCCATCAATCGATATCAATGTGAGGAGTAGGGATTGCCATGCAACGGATGCACTAAGAGCCATAAGTGTATGAAAGCTCAATATGAGAACTATCATGAAGACCTCGGGCATTTGAGGAAGCCCATCATTATAATATACAAGCCAAGTTCTATAATGAAAAATTCCCACTAGTATATGAAAGTGACTACATAGGAGACTCTCTATATGAAAAGCATGGTGCTACTTTGAAGCACAAGTGTGGTAAAAGATAGTAACAATGCCCCTTCTCTATTTTTTTTCTTTTTTTTCTTTCTTTTTTTCTTTTTTCTCTCATTGTCCGGAGTCTCATCCCGACTTGTGGGGGAGTCATAGTCTCCATCATCCATTCCTCACCGGGACATGCTCTAATAATGAATAATGATGATCATCACACTTCTATTTACCACAAAAGAAATAAAAATTATAGCTCGATACCTAAAGCAAAATATGACTCTACATGGTGTACCAGGATGTGCAATGATCTAGCATAACAACAATATAAAAAAATAGACAAGCAATGGAAATATCATGCTAGCTATCTTACGATCATGCAAAGCAAATGACAATGAATGCTCAAATCATCAAAACGGAGGCGGTGGAAGTTGCATGGCAATATATCTTGGAATGGCTATGGAAAGGCCATAATAGGTAGGTATGGTGGTTGTTTTGAGGAAGATATAATGAGTCTTATTTGTGATAGAGCTTATCATATCACAGGGTTTGGATGCACCGCCGATGTTTGCATCGACTCTTGAGGTGAGAAAGGGCAATGCACGGTACCGTAGAGGCTAGCAAATTGCGGAAAAGGTAAGAGTGTGTATAATCCATGGACTCACATTAGTCATAAATAACTCATATACTTATTTCAAAAGTTTATTAGCCCTCGAAGCAAAGTACTACTATGCATGACCCTAGGGGGGAGGTTGGTAGGAGTTAACCATCGCACACCCTCGACCTCCACGCAAAGGAAGACAATCAATAATAAATCCTGCTCCAACTTCATAGCATAGCGAGAGACTATATGTGCATGCTTCGGGAATCACAAACCTTAACTTCAATATTCTTACTAACCACAACTGTTTACTAGTACCTCCCACATATTCCATCGCTATATTGCAAAACTATTGCAAGGAAGCAAACATATCATATTCAGTGATCCATAAGTTTTATGTATGATTTCTATGTGAAGAGAAACAGGCAATCCAAACTTCAAATGATATAAGTGAAGCACATGAAGCATTCTATAAATCAACCATGGACTATCTCATACCAGCATGGTGCATAAAAGAAAAGTGAAAACTAAATGCAAAGGATGCTCCAAGATTTACTCATATCACATGAATGAAACAAAGACGAAAACATACCAGTACTGGTTGAAGAAAGATGGGATGCCTTCCGGGGCATCCCCAAGCTTAGACGCTTGAGTCTTCTTGGATATTTACTTGGGGTGCCTTGGGCATCCCCAAGCTAGATCTCTTGCCTCTCCACCTTCTCCTCATATCGATACCTTCTCGATCTTTGATCAATTCATCGACACAAAACTTTACCAAACTTTTACTGGCGGGGTTAGTGAATACGGCATCCAAATCCCATCATGTACTGCTATAACAGTATTGTATAATTGTAATCAAACATTACTCACTATATGCTATCACAGTTCTATGGCCCCAAGTCAAAGGAGGCTCAAAAAGATTTCAAACATCCGCAAATAATGAAGTAACAGCAATCTGTGAAAACAGGACAGTTTGTAAAGATCTTAACATCCACCACATTCTGTAACTCTGAAAATTCTGAAAAATTAGGACGACATAACCAATTTGTATAGCAAGACTGTGCAAAAAGTTTCAGAACCTTTCGATGTTTCAGTAAAACATGTAAAATCACGCACTACAGCCAAAGTTTCTGTTTTGCACCGCACATACCAACAAACAATCTAATCATCCTAAAGGCAAACCTTGGCACATTATTTTTAAATAATGGATTTCTACGAGGGGATAATTATTTTTGTGAGAATCTTCATGAAAAATTCTACATTGTTTCCATGAGCATGAACACAGGTGTTCAAGTTCGACCCTCAGTTCTCCAATGCATCACCTTTCAATCGCTTCTCTTTTTGTGAAGTTTTTAGGTTCCACTCTATATTTTTTTGTTTTTAAACTTTATAAAAGAACTCAAAAGAAAGAAATGACTCTCTAAAACTTCCAGGTTGTCTCCCTGGCAGTGCTTTCTTTAAAGTCATTAAGCTAGGCATAAAGTGCTCAAGTAATGAATCCACCCGGATCCCGAGGTATATCAAGGCCAATTTTAATTAACAATGATTTGTCATTTAGTAATGAGCACAAAGCAACATATATCCTGCAATGACAAAGTCTAACTCTCTTCCCATGCATCGGCATGTCATACAAGAATCATCAAGTAAAGGCCAATACATAGCATAAAGGGTTTCTTGCAATTTTATCGTCACTACAAAAAAATACACTTACGTGATGATATGTGTTTGTCACAGTAGGTCGCGTTTTTTGTCATGCATGTACATCTATGACGATTTTATGACAGAATGAAGATAGTCATACCTGTGCTGTCATAGAAGTGTTCCATGACATTACCAAAATTATCATCACGGAAGTGTCCTCTTCCATGACGATAAATCGCGCGTCACAGAAGTGCTTTCGTCAAGGCTGACCAACACGTGGCATCCACCGTAACGGAACACTGTTAAGCTATTGGGTCGGGTTTTGGATCCGATAACCCATTAACAGCCCTGACCAATGGGGATTTTCCGCGTGTAAAATCATCATTGGCTTGAGGAAACACGTGTCGGCTCATCGTTGGGACAGATGTCATCCACTCATTGGACAGAAGCCGCCTATGATAGGTCGACATGTGGCACGGCCCAACAGTGGCCCATTCCGGTGAAAAAGGCCGGCCCGATAAAAATAAGCAGGCCGGCCCATATAAGGCCTACTTGTGTCAGGTCCATTTAAGCCCACGGCCCATACGAGATGTGCCAATTCGGCCCGTCAACGGCTCGTTAAAGATTTGACACCATTGCAGCCCATCGCCAGTTCGAGCCCGTTAATAGCCCGCTATATAATTGGACTCAATATCGGCCCAATGAGATTTAATGGATGGGCCAATTTTCAGGATGTACATCTTTCGGCCTTTTAGCGACCCATTTAAATGTTGGGCTAATTTCCGGCCCGGTGCATCTTTCAGCCTATTGACGGCCCATAAATCTGATGGGCCATTTGTAGTCGGACCTGAGTTTCGGCCTTTTAGCGGCCCATTTAAGTGTTGGGCCAATTTTTGGCACGGTGTCACTTTCAGCCTGTTGACGGCCCATAAATCAGTTGCGCCATTTGTAGTCGGACGTGAGTTTTGGCCTTTTAGCGACCCATTTAAGTGTTAATAATTCCGCCTGCGTGCCTTTTCACCGTTAACGGACCATAAATGAGTTGGTGCATTTGTAGTCGGACCTTAGTTTTGGCCTTTTAACGGCCCATGCCCTTCATGGTCCAATACCACGTTTCTCTTTCGGCCTTCTAAAGGCGCAAAACACAGTTGGGCCATTTACAATAGGACCTGACTTTCGGCCTCTTAGCGGCCCATGCTCTTCATGGTCCAGTACAAGCCCGTTGTCTCTTTTGGCCTGCTAAAGGCCTACAGTATAGTTGGGCCATATGTAGCCCAAACTTAGTAACGTCCTGTTAACGGCCCGTGAAATAAATTGGGGCCACCTCTTGCCCGCTTCGATGTCGGCATCTTAACGACCCGGGAGGTAAGAGGGCCGACCATTAACTTTTGGCCTAGTAACGACCCAGTAACTTAATGGGCCCACTAAATTTTGTACATGTCTTCAGGCCAAATTAGATAATTTGAGCCCATTATGACGAGCAATTATGCACAGGACCAAAACCGATCAAGCAAAGGTATGGCATACAGAGAATAACGTTGCACATCCAACATATATTACAGGAAATTACATCCACTGGGCAATCAAAGATTGATGCCAGTGCAAATAAATGAGCAGAACCTGACCATCTACAACGTCACAATCTGCAACTTCAGCACAGATGACGCCCATAAGTGTGTGGGCGAGTTCTTGCTGCTTTGCTACACTGTCTCTGAAAACATTAATCAGTTGTTGTGTCGCATGACTCTGCACCTCTGACTCATCCACCATTTCCATCATTGTTTCAGCTATTAATTGGTTCACAAACATACATTTATTCCATTGCATTCGAGGCAGAGGATACTGAACAAATTCAGATGGCGATTTTGGTAGGCTTGTATTATAGATAGTGGAGAGTGTCTTAACCACTGCATCATAACATAAATTAGGACGGGAACCAAATAGATTAATCATGAGTTATTGCCATATTACCTGGCCTAGATTTACTTGAAAGAAACAATGGGGTTACCTTGCTGTTTTCAGAGTTTGTCTTCTTATCTTCAGCAGCCTGCACAAAATTAACACACTAGCATTGCTATCATTGGCCAAGTTAGATAATAGGAAAGCAACATTGACACAACGAATGTTTGGGCAACTAGCCTACACCAAATTAACACAATATGGCATAGCTATCATCAGCCAGGTAAGGTAGTACGAAAGCAGCATTGACACAATGAATGAATGGGCAACCAGAGAAGCACTACAATTCAGTAATGTGCATGATATGAGATAGTACATTCATGCAGCTCAGTATGCAAAACTACCATGTAGTTTTCCTTACAAAAATCAACATTGGCGCCTTTAACATTTTGCTACAACTAATTTTAGATCAGATAAAGGTTAGATTCACGCCGATTAACAAAATACATATTGATGTAAAAATATAGTGATATACAATAGGTACTTACATCAGCATTGGAGCACAGAGAATTCTCGCAAGATATTTTCCTCGAATACGATCCCAATGGAGGAAGTCTTCTATTGTTTAACCTTATTTTCTAAAAGAGAGATGGGTAAGAAACATGTAGAAAATATGATCAGAATGCTATAAAATTTCATGATGCGAGGATACGCACACGCTTCTTAGAATGGATTTGACATTGTTTTGCTGGACTGGAGCGGACTAGTTCTTTGGCCACTTGAATCTTCTTATTATCAGTGGGAGTTGGGTTTCTCTGTGCTGGAGCAGTATCTATGAAAAATGGAGTTGGTTTATTATCTCCTGGAGTTTGGATCTTTTGCAAAGACCTGGTTTGTAACCCTTCAGATTCTAACATAGCCGTCTTCCCCTTGCATGCCTTATATAGAAGAATGGTGATTCAGTTATAAAACATGCTACAACAGAGATGGAATAGGTACTGAGGAATAGAAAGACATTATTGACATGTATTCCCTGCATCCGGAAATAAATGGATGGGTATAGGCGTATTTCAGTTCTAGATACCTCCAGTTTTATCCATTTCTGCGACATTTAATCCGGACGGAGGGAGTATGATGTAAGAGCTAGGGATAAGAAAGGACAACGCAGTAAAAAAACACTGAAAAACCCACTGCAGAACCAAAGTATTCAAACCCACTGATATGAGATAGTACACTCATGCAGCTCAGGATGCAAAACTACCAGGCAGTTTTCCTTACAAAAGTCAACATTGTGGCCTTTAATCATACATTTTGCTACAACTAAATTTGGATCAGATAAAGGTTGGATTCACGCCGATTAACAAAATACATGCTGATGTAAAAATATAGTTATATATAACAGTTACTTACATCTACATTGGAGCACAGAGAATTCCTGCAAGAATCTTTCCTCATAAACGATACCATTGCAGAAATTCTTCTTTTTGTTAAGCTTATTTTATAAAAGAGAGATGGGTAAGAAACATGTAGAAAATATGATCAGCATGCTATAAAATTTCATGATGCAAGGATACGCACACGCTTCTTAGAATTGAGTTGACATATTTTTGTTGGACTGGAGCGGACTAGTTCTTTGGCCATTGGAATCTGCTTATTATGAGTAGGAGTTGGGTTGCTCTGTGCTGGAGCAGCATCTATAAAAACTGGACTTGGTTTATTATCTCCTGGCGTTTGGATCTTTTGCAAAGGCCTTCTTTGTAACCCTTCAGATTCTAACATAGTCGTCTTCCCCTTGCATGGCTTGTATAGAAGAATGGTGATTTAATTATAAAAAACGCGACAACATAGAGATGGAATAGGTACTGAAGAATTGAAATGCATGACATATTGACATGTATTCCCTCCATCCAGAAAAAAATGGATGGGTCTAGGCATATTTCAGTTCAAGATACATCCTTTTTATCCATTTCAGCAACATGTAATCCAGACGGAGGGAGTATGGTGTAAGAGCTAAGGATACGACAAGACAACATACCCAAAAAAAACACTAGTTGAATGTAAAACTATATGCTAGCGGAATACGTACAGAAATAACTAAGGCAACATACACGTGTATGATTGGGAAAATAAGATGGCATTGCAATAGAGCACTAGAACCACACTTCAATGTAAAAAAACATGGTATGGCAGACAGATGAACTACATACAGATGAATAACAATGCATAAGATATTCAGAAGCATGATGTCCAAATTAAGCAGATGGCATTGCGATAGAGTAGAATGACAGTACTTGAATTTGAAAACATGTTATCATGAATGGAATAGGTACTGAAAAACAGGAAGGCATGACATATTTACATGCATGATCAGCATGCTAAGCACATGGCATTGCAATGAGAGTAGATACACTCCAGACATTATATGCATGTTGTACCCATATCACAGCCAAGTTAGAGCAAGGACCTTGTGGGGTGAAGAGGATTCATCATCTTTCTCGCAAGTCTTCAAGAACTGCCTTTACATGTTCCATCATATTGGGTATCATTGACATCAAGTTTATTGGCCTTTACATTGCTCCGTGAGGTTCTTGTGGATATATCGGTGTGTGCAATTATGTCCATATGCATGGAAGACAACTAGTAGTTAGATTTATGTAATGAGTTCCTGTAGGAGACGACATAAATAGTAGGACTGGGGTTAACTAGCAGCAACAAGGTCTGATAAACTAAAGGGAGAACACAGATGAAAGCTACAGAATATGTATCGTTTGTACTCGAGATTAACTAGATGGCACAAAAAAGTATTAAAGAACAACATAGGTAATACTAGAAGTGGTATAATACTATAATCACCAGCCTGTGGGATAGCATTGGCTAACGGATGATATCTATGGAACAGCGTTACCTAAAGAACAATTATCTTAGCTGAACTATGGAACAGCGTGAACTCCTTGTTGAATATACAGTGAAATGTGATGATCTATTTTCCGTGCTTAGATGAATAACAAAGCCATAAATGTTGCACACAAGTAAGATGAGGGTACAACCAATCTGGCTGCCATCCATAGGAGTGAGCATCATACGCTGACTTGTCGATGGCCCTGCAGTTGTTGTGGCTGTCCATGTCGGGCACGTGCATTCGATGCAGGGAACTGTTGAGTGGGGACTATAGCTCCCTTCTAGTGTATGCTTCCCTTGTTGGAGCAGCTGCGGTGAGTCGGAAGACAATGTGTCTGAAGATGCAGATAACGCATAATGTTAAGAACGATATATCTCCTTGATCTGAAGAAATACACTAAGAGATTAACAGCAAGGTACGAGAATGGTCACACGTCTGTTGACTGAAGACTAAATTGGGGTCACACGATTTTATTTTATTTTGGTATTGTCCGATCTACGCCGGATGGCTTGATGGCCGTCTTGTGCCTCCCGACTGACACTGTTTGGAATCTTCCCCGAAGAGCCAGCGACCAACGGCAGAGCAGACTACCTCCGCCGTCCGTGGCCCCGGCCAAAACCCCGCTCCACGCCCCACCGCACTGTCGTGGTTGCGCCACCCCCAGGCCAATCCACAAAGACTCCCCGTCATCCAGATCCAGCGGCGGCAGTACCTTTGACACACACAACTCTAAAAGATAGCCATCTAAGCGCTGCTTCCGCGGCGAACTTGCAGCCCCGCACCCTTACGTTAGACACCAGCCAACCGGCAGCCTAGGAGCTCCGCCGCTTCGAGGGGTGCTGGTTCCCATTGGGAATCGATTGGCAGAATAAAAATTCAGAGAACTGATACCTAAATAAAGTGATTTGAGATGAGGGTGCGACCTATCTGGCGTCATGGTGAAGTAGGCAGGTCCAGCAGCCGAGTCGGTGAGGCCGGCGCGGTTGCGGTGGCGACCGGCGGCAGGGAAAGAGCGATGTCGCGATGGTCGACGGCTACGCGGAAGCAGCGCCAGGACTCTGGACGGACCCGAAGTTGGAGCCGCTCCAGCGCCGTGAACAACGGCGGGGGTGAATCGGCTCTGGTACGGTTCACGCGGCCGTCGTCGAGGCAGCACCAGCAGCACAGAGTAAGAGGCACACGGCCCAGTGCACGACGGCAAATGGACAACGTCTCCGGCATTAGGGAGGAGGGCGGCTGTTAATTTGGTGCGGTGGGAGCGCCATGGAGGTGGGGCTGAGGTTTCACGGCTCGGGAGAAGGGAGCTTCCCGGGGAGAAGGTGATTTGATGCCCACGAGGTATGAATGGGGCGGGCGGGGGGAATTGGGAGGAGAGTGGAACCATGTCTTACGGACGCATTTGTCTGAAATGTGAGGGGGAGTTACAGTTCTACCCTTGCCTATAGGCTTCTCGGCTTGGGTCTGTGTACTGAGGGTCGGGGATAGTAGAGTAACTTTTCTTCTCCCCAAATAGTGGGCGGGAGCGATTTCGGGCGAGGAGGGCGTGTTTTGAACTATAGTGGGCGCGAACGATTTCGGGCAAGGAGAGCGTGTTTTCAAATAGTGGGCGCGAGCTATTTTGGGCGAGGAGAGCGTGTTTTGCCGACCATGGTTTATGAATTATTCGGCACATGTCATTTCAGCCGAGGAGAAGGCGCGCTTGGATGAAGTTACGAACCTACCCTCGATGTACAACAGGCCAATTGATGTGTGTCCCACATAGGACGGTAATTTCGCGTCTCCCATTTATTTGCTCGAGTGAATTCCACCGAGCAGAGAGGATGTTTAACGGTTCATTCAAATTTTGGGAGAACGAGCATCCACGTCTACCTTACCAAGTCGATTCGAATCAAATTTTGAAATATTAGCTTGCCACTTCTTTTTTAGATGGAGAGATGATGCTCGGGAGTAATGTGTTTTTACATGCTCGTTGCTAGCAATTTACTATATGACAAATAGTTGACCCACTCAAAAACGCGAATCATACCCAAAATGTAATATCTCGATTCAACAAAATAGCTCGTTCAGTAGGTCAAAATAGTCAACTAAATCCAAAATTGAACACCTCAATCGAGTAGCGTGTTGTACAGTATTATAGTACTCCATGAACATGTTGAAAGTCAAATTAATGAACTTGTTTGATATATACATATATCCATTCATGTGTGGATTGCAGACAACATGTTTTCCAATTTAAATATTTGAATGCAAGTTTATATCGAAACATGGTTTATATCAGTCTTTGATGCATAAAACGCAACCTTCCCTCTCCCTTTCATCTCTCTCTCTCTCTCTCTCTCTCTCTCTCTCTGTGTGTGTGTGTGTTGGGAGGGGGGCTTTCTAGTTCGCATGCATATATACACCATCTATATGTCTCTCTCGCACACTATGTATGATACTCTAGCTAGTCCAAGCTAGATATATTGGGTGCACTCATCGTACACACACAAATTACTTGGCTCCTTGCCCGTAACTCTCTCACGCACCACAATGTCGTCTCGGAGCTCTCCCCCCTCTCAAACTCTCCATCCACCTCGGTCACACATACACATGCATATCTCACTCGCACTCGATAGGCCCATCTAAAACTCTATCTCTCTCCCTCGTTCTCTCTCCATCTCACACGCACACACACACACAATCTCATGCCCAGCTAGCCAAGTTTGATGGTCTCTCACTCAATTGTAGGCACACGTAGTCCCCCCTATATGTATATGACTAGCTAATCTTAGTCTCCATCACAAACATGTGCATGGTCTATCTCGATTTCTCTCGGCGCATCTTTCTATCACAAGACGCACTCCTCGATCTCCCACCCATATAGTCCCTCACAATCTCGAGGGGATCTCTCTATCACAAACACACCCTCTCTCCTTCCCCATGCGTCCATGCCATCCATGTGTCCCTCTCGACCTTTTTTCCTTGTTGGCAAGACCTCTATTGGACATGTGCTACAAGGGTGTCTCTCTCCATTGCAAACAATCACACACTAGCTATCTTCGTGTATCTCCTCGCCTTGCTTTTCCATCTCGGAGATGCATGCATGATATGTTCACATAAGAAACGAAAAAACACATACTCTCTCTAATTTATTGTTTGTTGTCACTTTCTCTTTCACACACATACTCTTTTTGCAAACTTACTCATTCTCCTTCACACGCACTTGATCTATCTCGACCGAGGCACTCTCCCCGGTCCATAGCATATAGATTTATTGAAAAGTCAAACATCACAAAGTTTGACCATGTACGTGGAGAAAAAGAATTACATCTAGTACGACAAACATATACCATTATATTCACCATGAGATGTAGTTTTGTATGATGTATCTTTGATATTGTACATATAAATAACATTTGCGTAAACCAGATCAAAGTTTCCAAAGTTTGACTTCTAAAAAATTTACATGCACTGCATTATCGAGCGGATGGAATATCTCTTTCCCCTTCTCAGCTATCTGGCGCACCACTTAGCCTTATCGGGGCTCCTCAATCTATCTCAAACTTTATTGGTCAGTTTGGTTCATGACGTGACCCTCATGCCTTGATGGCTGGTACTACCTGGTGTGGACGTGAAATGTAAAATATTTCTGCTTGGCCAGGCTTGTGTGGTGCTGAAGCATTTGGTTCATGCCTGGGCCAGGCAAAGCATCAATGTCCCATCAATCAATCCATGCATCAATTAGGTAATGCTAATATCCATCCATGTTTCTGTTAGCCTCGTGGCCACATGACCAGGCACGACCAGGCATTAGAAATCGGTCGCCTGGGCCAGGCTACTTGCAGTGTCTGGAGTTCAGCCAGGCTAATTAAAGTGCAAGGTAACCCAGGCCAGGCAGGCTTTCTTTTTCACAGTGTAGCAACGAAAAAAGCGTGCATGAAATCTAGCCACAACCCCAGGCCAAGCAAAAGATGCTCATTACGCAAGCCAACCTTGCCATATATCCCCCTGGTTCAAACATACACATGTCTCGCTCGCGCTATACATATAGACCCATCCAACACTCTCCGCCCTTGTTCTCTCTCCATGTGACACGCAACCCCCTAAGTACCATAATCCCTTACTCCATCATAGGCTCTGTTTGGATCCATGGGTTAGAGTTAGTTTGGGTTAGTTTGGAGTCAACTAACCCAAAAAGATCCAAACTGGAGGGTTAGTTTGGGTTAGATGCATCTAACAGATCCTAAAAAACTAACCCATCCAAGAGGTGCTTCTTTGGGTTAGTTCTTCTCAGGACCACTAATAAACACTTTTTTCTCTCACTCTCCCAGCGGCAGATCCCTCCCCAATTCCTCGAAGCTTCTCGTCCTCTCCCTCCCTTCCTCTCGCGCCGCCCGTGAAGGTGCCTCACCGTATCCGCGCTCCATCTAATCCTGCCATCCAAACACCTCTTTACTTAGAGTTAGTTCAGGGTTAGTTCAGGGTTAGAATCTAACTCTAACCTCTAACTGGCTTAGAGTATCCAAACAGGGCCATAGGCGCAAGCACTCCCCCCCCTCCTAAGTATGATTATCTCTTACTAGCCATCAGGAACACACATATTGTCTCCTTCCATCCATCCGTCTATCTCGATATCTCTCGGGGCATCTTCCATCGCGCACACACCTTGTCACTCGATCTCCCACTCATATAATCCCATCACGATCTCCAGGGGATCTATCTATGATAAACATACACTCTCTCCTCCCCATGTCTGCATTTTCTCTGTACGACTCTCTCGACCTCTCTCCCTTGTTTGTCAGACCCCTCTTGGCCACGTGCTAGGGGTCTTGCTCTCTCGGTTCCAAACAACGACACACTATCTCCTCACCTTGCCTCCGTTGTCGAAGATGCATGTGTGATATGTTTGCATAAGACACGCACGCTTTTTCTGTACTTTTATCGTGTGTTGTCCATGTCTCTTTCACACACACACACACACACACTTTTTTCACTCTCTCTCTCTCTCTCTCTCTCTCTCTCTCTCTCTTTCTCTCTCTCTTTAGTTAGGGACTCTGTCACGTCCATAAGTATATGGATATTTTGAAAAGTCAAACCTCAAAAAAGTTTGACTAGGTATATGTGGAGAAAAACATTTACATCTGGAATGATCATTAGATTAATCACAACATGTACTTACTTCATACTATCATTTATCTTTGCTATTGTTGATATAAGTAACTTCTTTATAAACTTGGTCAAAGTTTCAAAAGTTTGACTTAAAAAAAATGTTGGAACTACATTATCGAACGGAGGGAGTAGCTCTTTCTCTCTCTCTCTCTGCTATCTCTCACGGGCCTCCCCTCTCACTCGAACTCTCTATACCAACGGATTATACGCCACCGTGTCAGCAGATAGCTCAGATATTGTTTAGTCGACCGTCAACCAATCCACATGCTGCCTTGTCACCGTGTTCTGATCTTCATGTGTTGGCCCATGTGGCAAGGGTGAAAATAAGTAAACTAGAGGCCCATCCGACACGCGATGAAGTAAACAAAGTTGAAACCACTGGGTAGCACCCCGCACGCTAGTAAATTAAGGGCGATTGAGGACAAACTTGCACGCCAAGGACGACTTTTCAAGACACCACCACCGCAAGGCGGCATGCATGTATGACACACTCAAGCACACCCACAGCACACAACACACACCAGCACACGTGTACACCGGCGTCGCTGCCGGTTGAGATGGACGGCGAGGCAGCTAACAAGCAGAGGCGGCTCGAGCCAAACCCGCATCCGGCGAGCCTGGACTTCATCAGTAGCCTCCCCGATGACATGCTGCTCGTCATCATCGGCCTCCTCCCCACCTAATCTTCCGTGCGGACCGCCCTTCTCTCCCGATGATGGCGCCCCCTCTGGCGCTGCGTCCCCATCAACCTCTCTGTCGACAGCTGCCTCTGCGACGGGGATTGCAAACGCATGGCCGCAGTCTCCAAGATCCTTTCATCGCACCCTGGGCCAGCCAGACGCCTTGGCATCCGCATGTTTAGTACCAACTGCAAGGTCCAATCAAAGTTCGACGAGTGGTTCTTATCCCCCGCCCTAGATCAGCTCGAGGAGCTCAGCTTTGAAGCTGGACGATGTCGCTTCTCTGCCGCCGTTCGCGCTCCACCTCACGCCAACATTGCGTCGCGCCAGCTTCAGCTCCTGCTATCTTCCCTAGATTAATGCCGCGCCTGGCCTTCTTCTCCCTCAACTCAAGCAACTCGACCTCTTCGACGTTGTCATCTCGAAGAAGGCTATGGAGCACCTGCTCCGCAGCTGTACTGCGCTCGAGTACCTTCGTCTTGAGCAGATCCACGGGTTCATCAGCCTCCACATCTCCTCGACGAATCTCCGATGGATTTATGTTTCTTGCTGGCCCCGCAACAAGACATCAATTGGGAAGAGATCACTCCAGCTGTTCCACATTATGGTCACTGAAAATGCGTCGTTCCTTGAGAGATTGCTTCTATCGGATCTAGAAGGTCCAACAAAAATCAGGATCATTGACGCGCCGAAATTGACAGTGTTGGTGTACTCATCTGCCAAATTCTCCGAACTCTTTATTGGATCCGTAATCGTTCAGGTACAACACTCATCTTCTTCTTCGTCTTCTTGAAATTCACGTTTTTAAATTTCTTCTTGATGTATTTACGACCGTCTTCAAGAAAATGATTCCCACAAGCTTGACCCACCCATGCGCACAAAGGAAGATCTTAGCACTAAAATCTATCGGCCCCAATCTGGATCAAGTTGTTGGATTCCTTACATGCTTTCCATGCATGGAGAAGCTACTCATCGAGCTGAAACTTCTTTCCTATAAGTAAACGGTAATCACAATGTAGCACAACTTTTTCGTAATTTTCCCAAATTATGATGACAAGTGCAGTGTTCAAAACTGCATCTACGCACTGCACCGAAAGAAATGTTTTTAGTATTTTTTTCTCACGTGATCACCTGCATCGTTTTTATGTTGTACTACTATAGTAGCCTAGGCTAGTCATAGTGGAAAGTAACTTAGACTACTCCAGTAACTCTATGGTTACCCTAAGATTGATGCAAGTACTACCTCCATCCTGGTTTACTCTTCCAATTTTGTAGTATCAAAATTTGACCATAGATTTAACTGACAAAATGTTAATGCATGTCACTAAGTACTATATCGTTGGATTCGTATTTGAACATAATTTCAAATGGTGTAATTTTTAGTGACATGCATTGGTATTTTCTTAGGTAAATCTATGGTCAAAATTTTATACTAAATGTGAGGTAGTATTCCCCAATCTGGATCACCTACTTTGCTCCGGTGCCAAATTAACTCACGCAATGAAAAAACACTGCATGGCAGAGAGAGAGGACTGAGGCAATAAAAAACACTTGTTTGGGAGAGTGAGAGGCTGATGTAGTTGGTTTGATTGATTTGTTTATACATGTGGGTCTGTGTGCACAGCGGTGCCAACTCTCTCACATCGCGAGAGTGCTGCCAAAATCTTTACATCGATGCGTATTATGTGGCATACTTTTGTGAAATATGGCATCGGCCACATAGTGGAAGGCAATAAATGCCCAAGCTCTTCACGTGCTCCTAGTTAAATGAGAGGAAACGGAAAGAGAGAGAGAGAGAGAGAGAGAGAGAGAGAGAGAGAGAGAGAGAGAGAGAGAGAGAGAAAATATCACTAGCCAGCCAACCCTATCATATGAGCGAATGATATTGGTACCTCTTGATGACACGGCAATCTTATGCAGCCAGCTGCTCTAATATGTTCTCTTCTTTTGCAGATAAAAAAAGACCCGAAAGTGAAAATGTGTCTGACTATAACAATCTCATCGAATGCCTTGATCTCCATCTTACAGAAATTGGTTTGATCGACTACCAAGGCAGCACATCTGAGATTAAATTGGCCAGGTTCTTTGTTCTGGAGGCAAGTGTGCTCAAGGTAATGAGGTTTGGCGCTCTCTGGCGCAACAATGAATGGTGTGCTGATCACCGCAAGTGTCTAAGCCTAAATGACAAAGTCTCCGCAGAAGTTGAATTTGTTTTTGAAACATCAAGTGGCCAGAGACTCGAAAACTTATTTGCCCATTAGTGACTTGTCAGGGTGGTGGATTTTAGTTTGTACGATAATGCTGCATCTACCTAAAGTAACAAATGTTCTTACATAAACTTCCTAGTAATTCCCTCTTCGTAGGTGCAGCATTACTCCTAACATTTGTAATATCAGTTTGAAACTTGTAATATTGCCGTGTCCCATTCCTACATTTTCAAAATCCTGTGAATCAAACAGGTCCTGAGTTGGTGATGATGTTGTGCCTCCCATCTTTCACCAACAGCCGTCGGATCTAGATCTTACGCATACAAACCAAGCTTCTCCATTTTTGCAAAAAGATTGCCACACTTGTTCCCTATTTACAAACAACTCCTTGTCTCTCAAAATCAGCACTTGTTCCTAGGCCGTTGAAAAATTTGGCGCGATGGCCGCTGCCGGAGCCGTCCACCCCCAATCTTGGTGTTCCGTGCAATGCAGGGGCATCTACGCACGGGGAATTATGTCGAACATGGCTACTTGTAAGCAGGCTAGCTCTACAGCCATTATGATAGTGACTGCAGACGGTGAGGCTGACTATGTTATGCCGAACACGGCACCTATACTCAGGTGTCATCTCCGGCGTAGGGTCTTGTCACTTCACTGTGAGGAGCAACATGTAATAATTTGACCAACGGGTAGTACAGTGCTAGTACTCCTACTACTACATTGGTACTACTACTACTAGTACTAGTAGCACCACCGTCTGGATTTAGGAGTACTACCACGTCCATCTGGATTTTAGTAGTATTTGACTAGCAATATCTAGTACTACTCCCTCTCTAAATAAATACATGGTGTTTTATTCCTATCAGCGAGAGAACTTAATGTTTTTTTGCTAACTAGAGTACTAATAGGATGACATGCAATGAACTAAACACTGCATATCATGTTTGGTAGTCTCAAGTCATTGAAAGCATGCACGGCCCACATCTCTATTGGTTAATATGTCATGAAATAAGAAACAAGCAGGGAGTTAATGCACCGTGCCTAAAGTGTTTTGGGATTATTTGGTTTTCGTAAGGTGACTTACACAACATTTCTGTTTACATGCATTAACATTTTATTAGTTAGATCAAATGTCAAAACTTTGCGCAAAATGCAAAGGGGACCAATAAACCAGTAAACATGAAACTTCTCTAGTTTGGCCCCAACTAGAGGTCCGGTGAGATGACTATACTGCACCGGCACGGAGGGGGACACAGCTTCATTGACTTACGGCAACTGCCTTTGGGTGAATGACACATGGGCCCAGGGGGTGGCTGGCCCACCTATCATACATCCAAAGGGAGGTGAAGTAGAGGGCCGAGGAGTAGTACGAAATCCTACGCACCTATGCACGCTAACCAAGGGCAAGAGTGATCACTCGAATCGCAAGATCAGTTGACTAGAAGCTAAGCTAGACCCATGGAGGTGATGAGCGCGAGCATCAGCCGGTTGTGCCTGATGGTCCACGATGCCGGCCTGCGGCCCGGCACCGAGGAACGTCTCCAGGTAGTATTGCTTGAGGCTGTCAGGGAGAGGGGCCGCTTGGACGACAGCTTCGTCTCCTTGCTCAACGAGGTCCTCGTCGGTTTCCTCGACAAGTTCACCATCGTCAAGAAGCTCGCGGATGACTTTGACGTAAGCCTCCAGCCGATGCGCCCATGCATGAATGGCGCCAGAACCAAACTACTCATTACTCTAGGAAAAATCATTATTTTCTATCTATCGGTCGCGCCATGGAGGAGAACCAAATTTTACAACTTACGAGTTCAAAAGGAAAAGTCTGCGGCATTCGCGTCGCACCCCCACACGGTTGGTCCGGCACGCGCTCAAGCGGGAATGCATGCAGTGTTGCATTTTCACTTACAAGTGGGACCGCAGTTGAGCAAACCGACTATCGGCAAACCCCCAACCCGCCCACCGCACGATGGCTGAGAAAACAGGAGGGACAAGGGATGGCTGTAGCATGGACTCCAAGAAAATTGGTGTCGGATGGGACTCGTGTGGGTGGCGTGTGCCTTACTGCTAGATGTGACTGCTAGTTATGGCCCATGCCACCCCACTATATCGAGGTACATAGAACAAATTTCCTGCAGTCCGTGCTCAGCCCTCCTCTATCTCTCTTCTCAGCTAGCCAGCGGGCGCGCTGAGCCCATCGTCTGTTTGCTCACATGCGGCCCCATATGTTAGTGAAAACGCGAGAGGACCCACTGAACCTGCACATCTTTCACCTCGACGTGCTGGTGATGAAAAACAAATCCAATAAAGATCTTCGGTGGCCGCTTTTGGAGTTAATCAGGAGTAGTAAGATTCTATTTACAGTTTAACCCAAGATGCATATCTCGTGGCTTCAACTACCACTCTATTTTCTTTCATGACACGACCTGGATGCTGGATGTCCCACATGTCGACAAAAGGAGGAAGAACCCGACCAAATCTTCGGTTGTGCTCTCGGATTAGACTAGTTGTGCTAACTTAAAAATTTTATTGTGTACTCCCTCCGTTCCAAAATACTTGACTTCCATTTGTCCAAATATGGATGTACCTATATACTGAAACATGTCTAGATACATATATATTTTGACAAGTAGAAGGCATGTATTGTGCAACGGAGGGAGTAGAATGGATGCAAGTTTTTGTATTGCGAAGATGAGTACATCCATATATTGATAGAGCACAATTTAGTAGATGTTCTATCACTTTTAGCTAGCACAGAGGCTAGAGATGAGATTAGTGCACTTGTTGATACTCCTACTAGAATAGAGGCTAGACATGAGACTAGATGCGAGGAAGCAACATCTACATCTTTACACTCGAAGAAGAAAGAAGCACGCAAGATCGAGCCTCCGCATATCAACAATGAATGCATCAAGAAGGCACTAATCCAACTTACAGGAGTAGTAAAATGTATTCTTGTGGTTCTTGTTTTCTTTGGTCTTGCTTTTCTAGTCAAAATTATCATTGGAGTTCATGCAAAATGGAGGTCCGTTCGGGGTCGTGCGTTGGAGTTGGCCTTACAAGTGGGACCGCAGTTAAGGAAACCGACTATCAGCAAAACCCCACCTCGCCCCCCACGCGATAGCTGAAGTTAGAGAAACGTCGAGGTTGAAGAGATTGCTCTAGCATGGACTCCAAGAAATAATATGGTGTCAGATGGAAGTCGTGCTGGTTGCATGTGCCATACTCCTGGATGTGAATGCTTGTTCTGGCCCATGCCACCCTACTACTCCTACTACCTACTCCTACTATATAGTATCAAGGATTCAAGGTGCTGGTTACATACAGCGAACACATTAACATATGGCTACAGTAAAAACACCTGCCCGACGCACGAAGCATGTGAAGATAGTACAAATAGTGTACTACTATTGTTGATTGGCCTCATCCGATAACCTGTTGCAATGCATGTACAATTATGTATTCAGAAAATATTTTTTTGCCTCGTCGCACCACTCACTCAGAGAAGCGACTCGAAAGCCATTCATAAATTTAGTAAGTTTATCACAGGCATATCATTTTATTACATACAACAGGTCATGAACCCACATCGACAGCGAGGATACATTATAAATACTAAAGTTTTCACCACACAACAAATAACAAGAAATGAAATGAACTTCAACTGAACCATTCCTCGGCGTTGGAAATGCTTGCTTTCAACAACAAGTGATTCTCTGGGATGGGCCATCCATTGTCGATCTGGAGACCAACGCAGGACTGATCATCCAGGCTGAAGCGGCCTACTATATCAGTACCAGAGTAGGGAACCACCCAAATGTATGAGGTATAGACATAGTTGCTTCTCATAAATGGTAGTAACGCTGTGTCAACAGCAGTTGGATCGCCTTTCACTATCATTGGATAGTTTTGTCCAAGGAAGAGCGAGTTTTCTCCAAGACTATCAATTCTGTACCAGGGAGAAGGAGTTGGCACTAGCACGCTAGTATCCATCCCGAATACCATGCAACGGGTGTTGGAATAGGTCCAGAGAGTACGACCATGGCAGACTACACCTGCTTCCTTAGCAGTAACATCATCAGTGGGCTATATACACACAAGAAGAGGTGATCCATCGGAAATAGTTGCCAGGCGCCAAAGAGTATATGGGCGCTGCTCGTCCTCATGCTTGTGATCATCACCATCGTCATCTCCCCCTTGGTTATAAAAATTTTCAAGTATAGGTGGTGGAATGTTCACAGGACCTTGGAAACACAAGAAGAAGGTTAATTAGTAAAGGGAAACTTGCTAACCCGCATGCATGTGGATGAAACAATTACCTTATGGTGGAAGACAAACGTACCAAAACTACGAGGATGCCATGCAAAAACAGTGCCACGAGTGATGGCAGCAAACACAAGGCCCTCGTATTGAATTGCATCACAGTACTCATCCGTGTACAGAAACTAATTTTTGAGCGATATCCATCGAGTCAAACCACCAAGGACGGAAACAAGCTTGTCGAAGATAACAACAACTTCATAGTTATTGTAATTCCAAGAGCGGTTGGGAACTCGACAAATTGCTATCTTCCGTAGAAGATAGTCACCATGATTGTATTTGAACGTGCATACAATACCGGTGTGCTAAACCTCTGGGCAGTCTGCTAAGATTTTTGGAAGTGGAGCCCGGTCATGAGTGTACACATTCACAAGTTCCCACTCGCAGTTGGACCCAATGTAAACAACCCAATCTCCATTTGCGCCTGCCCAAGCATTGCCCTCAAGCGATGGCATCTTAACATCATACGTATCATTATCAAGCGGCATCAACTTGCACAGGGCGAGGCCTCCGTCGTGACGGCGCCAGTCATCAAGGTCACAGCGAAGAAGATAGGGGAGATCAAACCGCTCTGTGACTCTTGGGTTCCTTGTAATGATGTTATTACTTGAGTCAAGAATGGGCTTGAACGAACCTGCCATGCTAGCCGAGGTGATGACATCACACCGATCAATCAGTTCCTCCACCACGTCATCTTTCAGATCGGGGCAAGAATAACGGGGTCGTTTCTGGCATGTTCCCTCCATGGAGAAGACGATCGAACAATGGCAGAAGAAAGGGTGAAGGGCTGAAGGAAAATGGAGGAGGGAGAGGAAGAGCGTGCGACAGCAGTTCCAAATCGAGAGGGAAAGGCGAAGAGTCGGTGGACAGTTGCCAGTTTGCCATGGTTCACGAAGAGGCGCCCCACCCTACACGTCCGTTCGGAAATACTCCTACTACTCGCCGTCGTCTCACTGATATGTTGGAATGGGACCACATGTCAACGAAACATGGTGTGTAATTTCTCGTGCAAAATGCGATCTGGCCGCATTGGCCCAAGGTGCCGCATTAGTTATCGACCTTTATTTTTTTAATGGCGTGCCGTTCAGTTTTGAAGCACGACTAACTAGTACTGTACGCAGAGAAAATATAAACTACTCTACCACTAGTCCACCTCTAGCACTAGTAGTATAAAAAGATATATAGGCTGGAGCTTCAGCGCTTTCTTGCCAAGGGCTGTCCACTTGCTTCTCACACTACCACCCTCTCTCCAGATCTAAAAAAGACGGCCCCTCTCTCCCTCCTCACCGGTGGTCATAGATCCGCCGGGGAAGAAAAGGACGTGCAGCGTTGATGCACTCGTCGTCGGCGAGCGAGGTCACGCTCTGACGACAAGGCCGTACTCTCAGACCTAGCACCCGCGCGGGATGGCCTCCGTCCCCAAGCTCACTGCCATAGTGTGTGCGGAGGACGACAACCATGAGCGAAGCCACTTCCCGCCGACCCTCAGGTATGCTACCTCTTTTCGAACCATACCCTTGTTCTATTGCCCCATCTGCCACGTCGTTGCATGTGGATCTTTTTCCACTTCACCATCTTCCCAATTTGCTACCCTCTGCTCTGCTGGCCACGCAGACGAAAACCATAATTTGCACTATTAAAGGAAACCCTACTTCATGTAGACTAATCCATGTCTGGGTTGAATAAGGAAAGGAAGGGAGACTGTACTGTCCAAGAGAGTAGGCATTGAACCCGCATCTAGGTTGAAAAGGGGAAAATCAGTAGCTAAGGAACGAGTCTCATGTCTCTTGGTTGAAGAAGGGTAGAAAGGCATGACAACGCAATAGAGAATGACCAGGTCGATCGGTTTGTTGTCCTCACATAGGAAAAAGGTGGCTAAAGAGAAAAAAATGGGACATAATCCACATATGCTGCCTGGATATTTGTTGCTCTGGGAAACTCTACCTCCCTCACCACTCTGCGTCCGTGGAGGTACATCGTACTGGTGCGCCCACTGTCCAAATGGGCCTCCCATGCTCTTATTGCCACTTTTTTGCTGTTAGTATAACGCTAGCAGTCAAGTCAAGCAATGCTACTGCTAAAGTGATGCCACATTTAACTAATGCCGCTCTCAGTCTAATGCCACCGATAAATTTAAGCAATGTCATTTAATGTCACTGGATTATTTCAGGGTTAGCTATTGATTGTGGATGTATTAAAGATTTTTGGCTCTGAGTGAGCTCTTTTTTCACTTTTTGCAGTTGGAGACTTTGAGACCTTGTCGGAACCTATTTATTTGGTTTAATTAGATGGCCGTATGCATCGTTCTGATGCAGACGCCGGGGAGATCCCCCTTTTCAAAAAAAAGCATTCTAATGTTGTTGCACAACCAGTATACCAACGATGAAACTTGTTACTACCTTCAGATTTTTGCACTGTTAATGCTTATAGATTACATACCTCACTTTCATGAGATAAGTTAATTTTTTTGTACAGTGTCACCAAAATGCCAAGGCGCTGATGTCATTTTATTTTGGTTAAACAGCACAGACAATTATGAAGACAAGAGGAAAGGTCAAGAGTGGGCACCTCCTCCTCCGGCTGTTCTCTTGATTCGTTCGATCAAGTTTTTATGTTTGATCGATTATCAAGATTGGGATAGCAATTTTTAAGGTCCCCCCGAGTTCGAAATGATATTTACCTTGGAGGTACATGGTTTGCAATTTTTTTATACTGTAATTAGTTAATAATGCTAGTTACCTTCAGACTTTTGTATTTGGTTTAATGCTCATGCATAGCTAGTATACCAATGCTGAAACTTGTTACCTTTACATTTTGTATTGTTAATTCTTATAGAAACCTTCCAGTGCTAGAGTTTATTGAAATTTGTTCAGTAAAACCATTGTATTGTACTCTGTAATAAACTAACTACTCTACTGTTGCACTAGCCACTGGATTAGTGTAGATTTGTAGTATTCGAATGGTGTTGCATTAGCGTATGGACATAAATAAAGTGTGGCAAGCTTTCCCAGATATGTGCTCAAGAAAACTACTACCTGTTTTTCTAAATACTAGACGTTTGGGTACTTTAAATTGAACCGCAAAAACGTCTTATATTAAGGAGCAGATGGTGTAGAGTTCACTAAAATTATCCCGGTATAGCTAGTCACACCTTTGTTAAAATTAATGTTCATTATGTTATCGGAGGAGGTCTGTATATTTGTCTCTAATGCCTGTCGACTACATACCTGACATCATGATGTAATATTAAGTCATTTCCTTTTGTACAGTGTCACTGAATTGTCATGGCGGTGATGGCATTTTATTTTAGTAGAACTGCACAAAATTGGCTTAAAAGAAGAGGAAAGGTCAGGAATGGCTCAGTTTTTCAGAAAAAACTATGTATGCCTTCCTGACATCAGTCGCTGTTGCTTTATTTATTCCTTCAAACAGGTGGTTAGAAATAGTCTTGCTACCTTTTCCCATTAAGAAATTGGACTGCTTATATTTGTGAGTCTATGCTCCAACTAGTGCCACTTTTATAGTAATCACACTTTCAATATCTATGCAAACAGGAATGCTCAATCTTAGTCGAACTGCACAAAAAGTCCAATTGGTTCAATATTAGTGGCACTATGAGCTATTCATTACGAACGTACATGGTTTGCAACTATCTTGCTACTCTTTTTGTACTGTCATTAGATAGTAAAACTAGTGGTTTGCATATGAATTTATTGGCAGGGTGGACCTACATTGGAGGTGCAGGACAGGATTCAATGATTGGATGCTCAATTTCGGTTGTATCGATTTCACCTCTTCCATCACTGTGAACATGGTGTGGTATATGTTTACTAGCTGCTTGATATTTGTGCAAATAGAGATGTCTGCCCATTGCTATTTTGGTTGAACTGCACAAGAGATAGTATAGTCACTGCATGCAGTGCCATTTGAAAATAGAGACAAAGATTGGATAGTCACTTCATGGACTGCAGAAAAGTAGTACTGTACTATTTACTGGCTAACACTAGGTGCTTCATTGCTTTGGTCTGATTATACAATGGGCATCATTTTGCCTAAGTTAAAGTTGGTATTCCGACAATAGTCTCCTGGTGTAATCGAGAGAAGACCAAATCATATTGCAGTGGATGTTCCTCCATCATGTGTGGTTCATTCTCATGGTTCCAGCTGTTGGTGAAACCACTTACGTTTGCAAGAGGAATTGTAGACTTTACAAACAAATTTGTCTTTCAGTCTTTACTGAATGTTGGCCAAGAGAAGCATCCATGTTAGTAGGAAGAACAGTTGTTTTTTCTAGATCTTTTCTTTTGGAGCTACATATTTGTATATGATCTCTAAATCATTGAGATGCATTAACATGTTGATCTTATGTATGGGAATCATACTAGTTAGTTTTAGTTGCGACGCAAGATCCAAAGTGGCTAATCTTTGCTTTTGGAGCTACATATTTGTATATGATCTGTGAATCATTGAGATGCATTAACAGTTACTTATTTCTGTTCGCTCAATGTTTACAAGTTACCGATCAATCACTAGCTAGCCTACAAATGCGTTCCTGGCAGTTTTATTTGCGACGCAAGATGCAAAGTGGCAGTTTTTTGAATAAAAATGCCTACCTCTGAAGAAACTGACAAGCTACACTATCGATCCTACACAGATAAAAATGCCTACCTCTGAAGAAACTGACAAGCTACACTATCGATCCTACACGGATAAATAGCGGATCACGCACGTACTACCTCCTTTCCGGTTTGTAGGGCTCAATTCAAGAAACGACCTACTCGATCCTACACGAATAAATAGCGGATCACGCACGTACTTGTACCTCCTTTCCGGTTTGCGTGGCTTAATTCAAACCTCTCACCAACCAAGGTACTCCCTCCGTCCAGGTTTATTAGTCTGGTGAGCAAAGCAGCAAGACCAAGGCATGGCAATAATTAACGGCATGCAGAAGTTTAAGCCTAATTAATTCTAGCGATTTAAGTGGCTGCATGCGTGCCCTCGGCTGTGACTCGCTACATGCTGCTTCGCTACTGCCTGCGAGCGATTCTGAGTGCCTGCATGCAGCCGGTCATAATTAAGGCAGCTAACTGATACGAAAAAAGATACGCTTTAATTGTTGCGGGCTTTTTAAATCCGTGGAATCATTATTGACAAGGAGGGAGATGATTCGAGTGCACTCGTTTAACCGCCATGCCGGCCAGCGACCCGGACGGGACAGGACGGAACAGTCATAATTTCAGTTTTCCTAGTTTTCCACGGCAAGCTGGCACGCTAAGCCATTATGCATTGAATTCCGATGGCCGTCGCGCTACCTTCCCCCTATAAGTACTGTTTCCTCGCCTTCTCTGGTGCCACCATGACCCAACTCGCCATATCCTCATAAGCCCACACTGGCCCAACGTCGCTGGCAACGTCTGCCATGCCCCCGCCCGTCCGTGGTAGGCGACACCAGAGCAGGAATTGTTGGAGCGCGACCGCCTGGCGGAGGAGCAATGTATTGCTGATTTGCGCCGCCAGTGGGACATGGAGCAGCAGCGCACCGACGCTCTGAGTCGCGAGCAGAGCACCCGCAACAGGGCCGACTACACGGAGGCCGGCGCCCGGCAAATAGCCCTGGAGGCTGTCGGGCACGCACGCGTTTGCGAGCCGATTTTTACTACCAGCTCGTCAAGTGGGTTTCCATCTTGGAAGCCGAAGCTTCGGTGGACCACGCCGGCATGGAAAGGGCTAACGCGCGCGAGCAACGCACCCTATCGCACCTCTGGCAAGTCCGAGGCGAGGCGCAGGACGCCGGTGCCGGCGTTTAGTGTGTACCACAGATGGCGGCCGGCATCGTCTAGTTAGCTAAGAGTAAGTTAGTACTTGTACGCTACTAGAGTATTAGTGGGAGTAGATAGTTAACTTGGCTATGATGGTTGTCAACGTGCAAGTTCAATACTCTATATGTGGATCAGACCTATTACTTTGCTCTGAATGTTGAACTTTCCGTTTGAACATATGGAATGGGCTGTTATTTTTTTATAAGGGTTGTATTTTTCCTCCACGCGTTTAGAGGCTGACTTGTGGGCCTAGCAAGTTGACGCGTACACAATCAGGAGATGATTGTACGTGAAGTGGATGACAGCAGGGACCCGCTAACGTCATGGCAGTACGCAAGCAAGTGCCTCCTTATTTCAAGCCAATAAAAAAATGGCTCCTCCTAGTGGATTTCTGACATCTGGGTCCCATGCCATTATCAACGTAGTCAATAAACGAGAAAATTGCACAACGAGCGGCTGACACCAGGGACCCAGCAGCTCGCCCAGTTATTTTTGTTTTGGGTTAGTTTGATAAATGCCTCCGAGAAATGCCACTGCAATTTCCAATCTTTGAAAAATGCCATTTCATGCCATTTCTAGTGGCATTTTTCAAAGTTTGGAGGGGCGTTTTTCAAAGTTTGCAAACTGGAGTGGCGTTTTTATGAATCGCCATAATTTGAGTGGCATTTATCTAATTTGTTTTTGAGACGCAGGGTGTCAATTGGGCTGTGCGGGACACTCTGGCCTGTCTAGACAGCCTTTTCTTTTATATTTACCACAGACCAGCCCAGTAGTTTTTTTTCTTTCTGAAAATGGCTAGCCCAGTTTTTTTGTGATTTGTCAAGTAAGTCGCTTTATTAGGCCTGTTGGGTTGCAAATCTTTCAAGATGAGGAGAGCTTAATTCGGCTGGCCGAGAAAATGGCCTATCAGTAATGAGAAATGGGTTGTACATTTTTGAAACACATCAAACCGGCAATTAGTTTCAAATATCTTTTTTCCATTTCGAGATTTTAAATTGCATTAATTTTTATGCGTGGACAATTTATTGGATTTTATATGGATATACATTTATTTTTAAAATCAGTCTGAATGTGACTCGAAATTTCGGGATTAAAAACAGTTCAGACCGCACCGGCATATGCAAAATTTCTTATAATTTTTTAACCGTGGCCACAATATGGGCTGTAATGCTAACAAAAAACAATATGGGCTCCAAAAAACCCATAAGAATTAGCAAATGGGCTGTAAACTATTTGAAATAATGGCAGATGAGTTGTATGCTGTTTTCCACAGATTTGAGGCTTTCCATAGATGGCATGTATACTGTTGGATGTCCATCCAATGGCCGTCGTGCTTCTTCAATCTCTGCTCTTCCTGCTCCAGCCGCTCAAACAAGCGCCGGCGGGACTGCCTCTCCTCCTCCCATGCCGGCTGTGGCCGCCAGCAGCCTCACCGCCCAACCAGATTCCCATTGCTGGCCTAGCCATCCTCTACTCACCCACAGTCCCACACACCTGTTATTCTCCGCGACGGCAGATTTATAAGTAAACCTCGACAACAGATTCTCCGTGTGGAAACAACTGCCGAGTCTTCCCTGCCTCTGTGTCGTTCCCTTCCTAGGCCTCGCCGTTTTCCACCGCCCTGGTGCTCTCGGCGTGGCGTGGTCAACATGGTCAATGACTGACATGCATCTGAAGTGGACTGTACATGGAGAGGCTGACAGCTGGGTCCACGGCCGCACGCAAGGAAATGCCTCCTTATTACGCGCAAAATAATGATTCCTCCACCTGACATCTGGGACCCACCGACAGGGCCTCTGTATTTCGCGTAAAAAAACGTTACCGCCGCTGACATCTCGGGCCCACCAGCTATATCTTCGCACGCAAGGAACAGGCTCCTTCTTACGCCCAAAAAAGAATACTCCCCTTGCTAGCTGGGACCCAGTATAGTGGGCCTACTAAGTTGATGGGGACAAAGGGGTTTGTCAACTTAGTCAATATGCACAATTCTAGCTCGACTGACCGTACGATGTCCATCCAACGGCCGTAGTGCTTCTTCAACCTCTGGTCTTCTTGCTCCAGCCGCCCAAAGCAGCGCTGGTTGTGCCGCCGCCTCCTGCCTCCGTGGCGGCTGTCAGGCCGCCGCAGAGGCCTCACCGCCCCATACTACTCCCACCGCTGGCGGGCTATCCCTCCACTCCACTCACCCACACCCCTATTATTCTCAAGGGCGAAAGCGCAAGCAGCCAACCAAAGAACCTCGTACTCCTCTCCGCGTGGGCATCCACTGCCGCGTCTTCCCCGGCTCCGCGTCCTCCCCTTCCTAGGCCTCGCCGTTGTCCACCGCCGTGGTGCTCTCGGCACGGCATGGTCAATGTGGTTAACGACCGAATTCCATTGGAAGAATACTGTATGTGGAGAGGCTGACAGCTGGGTCCACGGCAGCCGCAAGGAAGTGCCTCCTTATTACGCGGAAAATAATTATTCCTCCACCTGATAGAAGGGACCCACCAAACGGGCCACCAGTATTTCACAAAAAACGTTTGCCACTCAACTGCTGGGACCCACCTGACGGGCCACCGTATTTCGCGAAAAAAAATGTTCCCCCTGCTGTCAGCTCGGACCCACCGGAAGTGCCTCGTTATTATGCACAAAAAAATGAATACCCCCTGCTAGCTGGAACCCACCTTGGTGGGAGGCTGACTTGTGGGCCTACTAAGTTGACGGGGACGGAGGGATTTGTCAACTTAGTCAATATAAACGATTCTAGCTCCGGTGACCGTACGATGTCCATCCAACGGCCGTAGTGCTTCTTCAACCTCTGGTATTCTTGCTCCAAATACCAAAGCAGCGCCGGTCGTGCCGCATGCTCTTGCCTCCTGTTGCCGGATGTGCTGCCGCTGAGGCCTCACTGCCCCCTACTATTCCCACCGCTGGCCAGGCCCTGCGGCGACGGTAGCCTCACACCACACCCGAACCAATGAACCCTCGTACTCCTCTCCGCGCGGGCTTCCACTACCGCATCTTCCCCGGCTCCCCGGCATCCCCTTCCTAGGCCTCGCTGTCGTCCACCGCCCTGGTGCTCTCGGCGCAGCGTGGTCAACGTGGTCAAGGAACGACTTCCATCGGACGTGGACTATACGTGGAGAGGCTGATAGCTGGGTCCACGGCCGCAGCAAGGAAGTGCCTCCTTATTACGCGGAAAATAATTATTCCTCCACCTGACAGCAGGGACCCACTGGATGGGCCACCGTATTTCGTGAAAAAAAACTTTTCCCCCTGACTGCTAGGACCCACCAGCTACACCTTTGCACGCAAGGAAGTGCGTCCGGGCAAAAAAAAGAAACGATTTGCCCCCCTGACTACTGGGACCCACCAGCTACATCTTCGCATGCAAGGAAGTGCGTCTGGGCAAAAAAACGATTCGCCCCCTGACTGCTGGGACCCACCAGCTACATCTTTGCACGCAAGGAAGTGCCTGACAGTCGGGACCCACCTCGTCGAAGCGTACGTAGCGTTGTCATTCTGGTAGCAAACGTGTACGTACATACTGGTCGATGTAGAGGCCCGCACGTGTCGTAGTAGTGGCGCGCACGTGTCGTAGTAGAGGCGCGCACGTAGCATGTACACGTACGTACAGCGGCCAGGGTGCAACAAAGAAAATACGGCCACGTATGTGTACGTACGGCTAGGGCTCGTGTACATGGCTGGGTCGGAACGGAGAAACAGCGTCGTCGTCGTGTTCATGGGGAGGCAACGGAATGTGTCGTGTTCATTGGGAGGCAACGGAATGCATGGGAGCCAACCGGCTAGGTCGGAACGGAATGTGTGGTCGTGTTCATCGGGTGGGCTTGGACGGAACAGGCGATGGAAACGAGGCCTGGCGTACCGCACAATGGAGGACACGTACCTCCTACGTTCGGAACGGGGTCTTGTTGATCGGGAGGGGTGTGGTGTACCGCAAAACGGAGAAAACGGACCTCCTATGGTTGAAACGGGGGTCCTGTTGATCGGGTGGGGTGTGGCGTACAGCAAAACGGAGGAAACGGACCTCCTACGGTCGAAACGGGGGTCCTGTTGATCAGGAGGGGTGTGGCAGACCGAAAAACGGACTAAATGGATCTCCTACGGTCGAAACGGTGTCCTGTTCATCGGGAGGGGTGTGGCGTACCGCAAAACGGGACTCCACGGATATCGTTTCATCTCCACCGCCGACCTCCTCCACCTCCACGGGCTACCGTCGACCTCCTCTAGCCTCCACGGGCTCCTGCTCATCCAGCCTCCACCGCTGCTACTCTACCGCCATCGCTCAACCACCCCTCCACCGCCTACTATTCATCCAGCCCTCCACACCACGGGTCCTGCTCAACCTCCCTCCACGGGCACCCTCCACCGCTCATGCTCATCTAGCCTCCACACAACGGTGTCCTGTTCAACCACCCCTCCACGGGCACCCCTACACCGTCTACTGTTCATCCAGCCCTCCACACCACGGGATCCTGTTCAACCTGCCCTCCACGGGCACCCCTCCACCATCTACTGTTCATCCAGCCCTCCACACAACGGTGTCCTGTTCAACCACCCCTCCACGGGCACCCCTACACCGTCTACTGTTCATCCAGACCTCCACCACACCATGGGGTCCTGTTCATCCAGAGGCAAACGCCACCGCTCACTGTTCATCCAAACCTCCCCTCCCCCCCCCCCCCGCAACGCTCATTGTTCATCCAAGAGGCAGCATCGATCGGCTTCAATTAGCAGCAGTAGCGAAGGAATCGCTCGACCGGGTTTAGTTAACAGCCATCGATCGATCGCTTGGGTTCAGTAACGCGTAGCCCGCGGTGCAATCGCTCGGGTTCACTTAGAGCCCAACGCATCGCTTGGGTTCAGTTAGAGCCAACGCCTTGCACACACGCGCGTACGTGTACGAGAGAAACGCGCATCGCTCGGCCCCCGACCTCCCATCGTAACCGGCAACTCCCCGAAATTTTCCTCCCCCTCGCTTCTACCATGGTTTTTTCGTCATCGACGGCCCAAAGAATGTCATCCAGCTGCGTCTCCGGCCCGCCCAGGATGAAAAGCCCATTTTCTGACATGATTTTTTGTCATAGAAGTAGGATCCCACCACATCTATGATGATACCGGGTTTTGTCACAATTATCGTCATAGAAGTGTCATATGTATGACAGAAAAAAATTCGTTCGGCCCAAAATGTCACGGATGTACCTTTTTTTATAGTGCGTGTTGGAAACATAGAGAGGTGGAGATCTGGTTCCTCTCTCATAATAATTGCAAGTAGGAGCAACAAGAACATGCATATTATATTCATCAAAATCATCATATGCAGTGATAAGAGGCAACCCATCAATGTAATCCTTAATAAATGCAAACTTCTCTGATGTAGTTTAGTTTGGAGAATTCAAAAAGATAATAGGACTATCATGTGTAGGTGCAATAGCAACAATTTCATTCTGAACGTAAGGAACTATAGCAAGTTCATCTCCATAAGCATAATTCATATTGGCATCTTGGCCACAAGCATAGCAAACATCATTTTCATCAAAAAGGGACATTTCAAACGAATCAACGGGATCATAGCAATTATCATAGCATTCATCCTTCGGTAAGAACGAAGGGAAATTAAACAATGTATGAGTTGGAGAGTTACTCTTATTAAAAGGTGGGCACGGGTAGCTAATTCGCTCTTCCTCCTTTTGTTCTTCGCTCTCCCCATCATCTCTTTCATCCAAATAGCTCACAATGTCATCAATTTCTTCTTCCATAGACTCTTGCAAAATATTAGTCTCTTCTTGGACAGCGGAGACTTTCTCAATAAACACATCAATATCATAATTACACTTATAATTATCATAGCAATATTTAACATAGCAAAATTTTCAGGTCTATAAACTGAATCATCAAAATCTTCAAACTTTTCAAACAACGATTCAATTTCATAAGCACCCTTAAAAGCAACAAATTCTTCTATTCATTCCCAATCATAGTAATCATATATACCATTAGCATAAGAAGCTAAGGTTTCATTATTGTTATATTTGCATGAAAAGGGAAGATGTGGAGCGTTCATCTTAGAGCAACAAGTATAATCATATCTCAAGCATAGCTCCCGAGCATACCAATGCTGAAGGAAATATGCCCTAGAAGCAATAATAAAGTTATTATTTATTTCCTTATATCATGATAAATGTTTATTATTCATGCTAGAATTGTATTAACCGGAAACATAATACATGTGTGAATAAATAGACAAACATAGTGTCACTAGTGTGCCTCTACTTGACTAGCTCGTTTATCAAAGATGGTTTTGTTTCCTAGCCATGGACAAAAGAGTTGTCATTCGATTAATGGGATCACATCATTAGGAGAATGATGTGATTGACATGACCCATTCCGTTAGCCTAGCACTTGATCATTTACTATATTGCTATTGCTTTCTTCATGACTTATACATATTCCTGTAACTATGAGATTATGCAACTCCCGTTTATCGGAGGAACACTTTGGGTGCTACCAAACGTCACAACGTAACCGGGTGATTATAAAGGAGTACTACAGGTGTCTCCAAAGGTACATGTTGGGTTGGCGTATTTCGAGATTAGGTTTTGTCACTCCGATTGTTGGAGAGGTATCTCTGGGCCCTCTCGGTAATGCACATCACTATAAGCCTTGCAAGCAATGTAGCTAATGAGTTAGTTACGGAATGATGCATTACATAACGAGTAAAGAGACTTGCCGTAACGAGATTGAACTAGGTATTGGATACCAACGATCGAATCTCGGGCAAGTAACATACCGATGACAAAGGGAACAACGTATGTTGTTATGCGGTTTGACCGATAAAGATCTTCATAGAATATGTAGGAGCCAATATGAGCATCCAGGTTCCGCTATTGGTTATTGACCGAGAATAGTTCTAGGTCATGTCTACATAGTTCTCGAACCCGTAGGGTCCGCACGCTTAATGTTACGATGACAGTTATATTAGGAGTTTATGATACCGAAGGAGTTCGGAGTCCCGGATGAGATCGGAGACATGACGAGGAGTCTCGAAATGGTCGATACGTAAAGATCGATATATTGGACGACTATATTTGGAGTTCAGAATGGTTCCGACTGATTCGGGTATTTTTCGGAGTACCGGAGAGTTACGGGAATTCGCCGGGGAGTATATGGGCCTTATTGGGCTTTAGGGAAAAGAGAGAGGAGAGGTTGGGCGCCCCCAAGGCCTAGTCCGAATTGACTAGGGGAGGGCTGCGCCTCCTTCCTTCTCTTCTCTTCCCCCTTTCCTTGACTCCTACTCCTACTACTTGGAAGGGGGGGACTCCTACTCCCGGTTGGAGTAGGACTCCTCCTTGGCGCGCCTACTCCTAGGGCCGGCCTCCTCCCCCCTTGCTCCTTTATATACGGGGGCAGGGGGGCACCCCATGACACACAAGTTGATCTATGGATCGTTGCTTAGCCGTGTGCGGTGCCCCCCTCCACCATATTCCACCTCGATCATATTGTCGCGGAGTTTAGGCGAAGCCCTGCGCCGGTAGAGCATCATCATCGTCACCACGCCGTCGTGCTGATGGAACTCATCCCCGATACTTTGCTGGATCAGAGTCCAGGGATCGTCATCGAGCTGAACGTGTGCTGAACTCGGAGGTGCCGTACGTTCGGTACTTCGATCGGTCGGATCGTGAAGACGTACGACTACATCAACCGCGTTGTCATAACGCTTCCACTTACGGTCTATGAGGGTACGTGGACAACACTCTCCCCTCTCGTTGCTATGAAATCACCATGATCTTGCGTGTGCGTAGGAAAGTTTTGAAATTACTACGTTCCCCAACAGTGGCATCCGAGTTAGGTTTTATGCGTAAATGTCATATGCACGAGTAGAACAGAAGTGAGTTGTGGGCGATACAAGTCATACTGCTTACCAGCATGTCATACTTTGGTTCGGCGATATTGTGAGATGAAGCGGCCCGGACTGACATTACGCGTACGCTTACGCGAGACTGGTTTCACCATTACGAGCACTCGTGCTTAAAGGTGGCTAGCGGGTGTCTGTCTCTCTCACTTTAGCTGAATCGAGTGTGGCTACGCCCGGTCCTTGCGAAGGTTAAAACAGCACTAACTTGACGAACTATCGTTGTGGTTTTGATGCGTAGGTAAGAACGGTTCTTGCTAAGCCCGTAGCAGCCACGTAAAATTTGCAACAACAAAGTAGAGGACGTCTAACTTGTTTTTGCAGGCATGTTGTGATGTGATATGGTCAAGACGTGATGCTATATTTTATTGTATGAGATGATCATGTTTTGTAACCGGAGTTATCGGCAACTGGTAGGAGCCATATGGTTGTCGCTTTATTGTATGAAATGCAAACACCCTGTAATTGCTTTACTTTATCACTAAGCGGTAGCGATAGTCGTAGAAGCAATAGATATCGTAACGACAACGATGCTACGATGGAGATCAAGGTGTCGCGCCGGTGACAATGGTGATCACGACGGTGCTTCGAAGATGGAGATCACAAGCACAAGATGATGATGGCCATATCATATCACTTATATTGATTGCATGTGATGTTTATCCTTTATGCATCTTATCTTGCTTTGATTGACGGTAGCATTTTAAGATAATCTCTCGCTAAATTATCAAGAAGTGTTCTCCCGAGTATGCACCGCCAGAAAGTTCTTCGTCTTTGAGACACCACGTGATGATCGGGTGTGATAGGCTCTGCATTCAAATACAACGGGTGCAAAACAGTTGCACACGCGGAATACTCGGGTTAAACTTGACGAGACTAGCATAGAACAGATATGGCCTCGGAACACGGAGACCGAAAGGTCGAGCGTGAATCATATAGTAGATATGATAAACATACTGATGTTCACCGTTGAAACTACTCCATCTCACGTGACGATCGGACATGGTGTAGTTGATATGGATGACGTAATCACTTATAGGATTAGAGGGATGTCTATCTAAGTGGGAGTTCTTTAGTAATATGATTAATTGAACTTTAGTTTATCATGAACTTAGTCCTGGTAGTATTTTGCAAATTATGTTATAGATCAATAGCTCGCGTTGTTGCTTTCATATGTTTATTGTGATATGTTCCTAGAGAAAACTATGTTGGAAGATGTTAGTAGCAATGATGCGGATTGGATCTGTGATCTGAGGTTTATCCTCATTGCTGCACAGAAGAATTATGTCCTTGATGCACCGCTAGGTGACAAACCTATTGCAGGAGCAAATGCAGACGTTATGAACGTTTGGCTAGCTCAATATGATGACTACTTGATTGTTTAGTGCACCATGCTTAACGGCTTTAGAATAGGGACTTCAAAGATGTTTTGAACGGCATGGACCATATAAGATGTTCCAGGAATTGAAGTTAATATTTCAAGCAAATACCTGAGTTGAGAGATATGAAGTTTCCAACAAGTTCTATAGCTAAAAGATGGAGGAGAATCGCTCAACTAGTGAGCATGTGCTCAGATTGTATGAGTACTTAAAAAACTTGATTCAATTGGGAGTTAATCTTCCACATAAGATAGTGATTGACAGAATTCTCTAGTCACCATCACTGAGTTACTAGAACTTCGTGATGAACTATAGTATGCAAGGGATGACGAAAATGATTCCCGAGCTCTTCGTGACGTTGAAATCGACGAAGGTAGAAATCAAGAAAGAGCATCAAATGTTGATGATTGACAAGACCACTAGTTTCAAGAAAAGGGCAAAGGGAAAGAAAGGTAAACTTAAAGTAGAATGGAAAACAAGTTGTCACTCCCGTGAAGAAGACCAAAGCTGGACCAAAGCCTGAAATTGAGTGCTTACACTGCAAAGGAAATAGTCACTGGAAGCGGAAATGCCCTAAATATTTGGTGGATAAAAAGGATGACAAAGTGAACAAGGGTGTATTTGATATACAGATGTTTGATGTGTGCCTTACTAGTGTTTATAGTAGCCCCTGAGTATTTGATACTTGTTCGGTTGCTAAGATTAGTAAATCAAAACAGGAGTTACATAATAAACAGAGACTAGTTGAGGGGAAATGACGATGAGTGTTGGAAATAGTTCCAAGATTGATATGATCATCATCACACACTCCCTCTATTTTCGAGATTGGTGTTAAACCTAAATAAATGTTATTTAGCGTTTGCGTTGAGCATGAATATGATTTGATCATGTTTGTTGTGATACGGTTATTCATTTGAAGTTAAAGAATAATTGTTATTCTGTTTACATGAATAAGACCTTCGATGGTTATACACCCAACGAAAATAGTTTGTTGGATCTCGATCGTAGTGATACACATATTCATAATATTGATGCCAAAAGAGCAAAGTTAATAATGATAGTGCAACTTATTTGTGGCACTGCCGTTTGGGTCATATCGGTGTAAAGCGTATGAAGAAAACTCCATAAAGATGGATTTTTGGAATCACTTGGTTAAGAATCATTTGATGCTTGCGAACCGTGCCTTTTTGGGCAAGATGACTAAAACTCCGTTCTCCGGAACAATGGAACAAGCTACTGACTTATTGGAAATAATACATACCGATGTATGCGATCCAATGAGTGTTGATGCTCCTGGCAAGTATCGTTATTTTCTGACCTTCACAAGATGATTTGAGCAGATATGGGTATATCTACTTGATGAAACATAAGTCTGAAATAGTTGAAAGGTTCCATGAATTTTATAGTGAAGTGGAAAAATCATCGTAACAAGAAAATAAAGTTTCTGCGATCTGATCGCAGAGACGAATATTTGAGTTACGAGTTTGGTCTTCAATTAAAACAATGTGGAATGGTTTCACAGCTCACGCCACCTGGAACACCACAACGTTATGGTGTGTCTGAACGTCGTAACCGCACTTTATTGGATATGGTGCGATCTATGATGTATCTTACTGATTTACCATTATCGTTTTGTGGTTATGCATTAGAGACAGCTGCATTCACGTTAAAAGGGCACCATCTAAATCCGTTGAGATGACACCGTATGAACTATGGTTTAGTAGTAAACTTAAGATGTCGTTTCTTAAAGTTTGGAGTTGCGATGCTTATATAAAAAGGTTTTTAACCTAATAAGCTCGAACCCAAATCGGAGAAGTGTGTCTTCATAGAATACCCAAAGGAAACTGTTGGGTACACCTTCTATCACAGATCCAAAGGCAAGATATTTGTTGCTAAAAATGGATCCTTTCTAGAGAAGGAGTTTCTCTCGAAAGAAGTGAGTGGGAGGAAAGTAGAACTTGATGAGGTAACTGTACCTTCTCCCAAATTGGAAAATAGTTCATCACTGAAATCAGTTCCAGTGATTCCTACACCAATTAGTGAGGAAGCTAATGATGATGATCATGAAACTTCAGATCAAGTTACTACAGAACTTCGTAGGTCTTCCAGAGTACAGTCCGCACCAAAGTGGTACGGTAATCCTGTTCTGAAAGTCATGTTACTAGACCATGATAAACCTACGAACTACGAGGAAGCAATGATGAGCCTAGATTCCGAAAAATGGCTGGAGGCCATGAAATCTGAGATGGGATCCATGTATGAGAACAAAGTGTGGACTTTGGTGGACTTGCCCGATGATCGGCAAGCCATAGAAAATAAATGGATCTTCAAGAAGAAGACGGACGTTGATAGTAGTGTTACTATCTATAAATCTCGACTTGTCGCAAAAAGGTTTTTCGATAAGTTCAAGGTGTTGAATATAATGAGATTTTCTCACTCGTATCGATGCTTAAGTCTGTCCGAATCATGTTAGCAATTGCCACATTTTAAAAAATCTAGAAAATGGATGTCAAAACTGCATTCCTTAAAAGTTTTCTTAAAGAAGAGTTGTATATGATGCAACCAGAAGGTTTTGTCAATCCTAAAGGTGCTAACAAAATGTGCAAGCTCCAGCGATCCATCTATGGACTGGTGCAAGCATCTAGGAGTTGGAATATACGCTTTGATAAGTTGATCAAAGCATATAGTTTTATACAGACTTGCGGTGAAGCCTGTATTTACAAGAAAGTGAGTGGGAGCTCTGTAGCATTTCTGATACTATATGTAGATGACATATTGTTGATCAGAAATGATATATAATTTCTGGATAGCATAAAGGGATACTTGAATAAAAGTTTTCAATGAAAGACCTCGGTGAAGTTGCTTACATTGAGCATCAAGATCTATATAGATAGATCAAGACGCTTGATAAGATTTTTTCAATGAGTACATACCTTGATAAATTTTTTAAATAGTTCAAAATAGAACAGTCAAAGAAGGAGTTCTTGCCAGTGATGCCAAGGTGTGAAGTTGAGTAAGACTCAAGACCCGACCATGGCAGAAAATAGAAAGAGAATGAAAAGTCATTCCCTATGCCTCACTCATAGGTTCTATAAAGTATGCTATGCTGTGAACCGCACCTATTGTATACCTTGCTCGAGTTTGACAAAGGAATAAAATTTTGATCTAAGAGTAGATCATCGGACAGCGGTCAAGAATATCCTTAGTGAGGACTAAGGAGATGTTTCTCGATTATGGAGGTGATAAAAGAGCCCGTCGTAAAAAGTTACAATGATGCAAGCTTTTACACCAATCCAGATGACTCTAAATCTCAACTGGATACATATTGAAAGTGGGAGCAATTAGCTAGAGTAGCTCCGCAAGAGCATTGTGGACATAGAATATTTGCAAAATACATACGGCTCTCAATATGATGCACCCGTTGACTAAACTTCTCTCACAAACAAAACATGATCATACCTTAGTACTCTTTGGGTGTTAATCACATAGAGATGTGAACAAACCCTTTTGGTGTTGATCACATGATGATGTAAACTATGGGTATTAATCACATATGGATATGAATATTGGTGTTAAATCACATGGCGATGTGAACTAGATTATTGACTGTAGTGCAAGTGGGAGACTGAAGGAAATATGCCCTAGAGGCAATAATAAAGTTATTATTTATTTCCTTATATCATGATAAATGTTTATTATTCATGCTAGAATTGTATTAACCGGAAACATAATACATGTGTGAATACATAGACAAACATAGTGTCACTAGTATGCCTCTACTTGACTAGCTCGTTTATCAAAGATGGTTATGTTTCCTAGCCATGGACAAAAGAGTTGTCATTTGATTAACGGGATCACATCATTAGGAGAATGATGTGATTGACATGACCCATTCCGTTAGCCTAGCACTTGATCGTTTAGTATATTGCTATTGCTTTCTTCATGACTTTGGTGCTACCAAACGTCACAATGTAACTGGGTGATTATAAAGGAGTACTATAGGTGTCTCCAAAGGTACATGTTGGGTTGGCGTATTTCAAGATTAGGTTTTGTCACTCCGATTGTCGGAGAGGTATCTCTGGGCCGTCTCGGTAATGCACATCACTATAAGCCTTGCAAGAAATGTAGCTAATGAGTTAGTTATGGAATGATGCATTACATAACGAGTAAAGAGACTTGCCGGTAACGATATAGAACTAGGTATTGGATACCGACGATCGAATCTCGGGCAAGTAACATACCGATGACAAAGGGAAGAACGTATGTTGTTATGCGGTTTGACCGATAAAGATCTTCGTAGAATATGTAGGAGCCAATATGAGCATCCAGGTTCCGCTATTGGTTATTGACCGAGAATAGTTCTAGGTCATGTCTACATAGTTCTCGAACCCGTAGGGTCCGCACGCTTAACGTTACGATGACAGTTATATTAGGAGTTTATGAGTTTTGATGTACCAAGGAGTTCGAGTCCCGGATAAGATCGGGACATGACGGAGTCTCGAAATGGTTGAGACGTAAAGATCGATATATTGACGACTATATTCGAGTTCGTAAGGTTCCGAGTGATTCGGTATTTTTCAGAGTACCGAGAGTTACGGAATTCACCGGGAGTATATGGGCCTTATTGGGCTTTAGGGAAAGAGAGAGGAGGTTGGGCGCCCCCAAGGCCTAGTCTGAATTGATCGGGGAGGGCTGCCCCTCCTTCCTTCTCTTCTCTTCCCCTTTCCTTGACTCCTACTCCTACTACTTGGAAGGGGGGAATCCTACTCCCGGTTGGAGTAGGACTCCTCCTTGGCGCGCCTCCTCCTAGGGTCGGCCTCCTCCCCCCTTGTTCCTTTATATACGGGGGCAGGAGGGCACCCCATGACACACAAGTTGATCTACGGATCGTTCCTTAGCTGTGTGAGGTGCCCCCCTCCACCATATTCCACCTCGGTCATATCGTCGCAGAGTTTAGGCGAAGCCCTGCGCCGGTAGAGCATCATCATTGTCACCACGCCGTCGTGCTGACGGAACTCATCCCCGACACTTTGCTGGATCGGAGTCCAGGGATCGTCATCGAGCTGAACGTGTGCTGAACTCGGAGGTGCCGTACGTTCGGTACATGGATCGGTCGGATCGTGAAGACGTACGACTACATCAACTGCGTTGTCATAACGCTTCCGCTTAGGGTCTATGAGGGTACGTGGACAACACTGTCCCGTCTCGTTGCTATGTCATCACCATGATCTTGCGTGTGCGTAGGAAAGTTTTGAAATTACTACGTTCCCCAACAGTGGCATCCGAGCTAGGTTTTATGTGTAGATGTCATATGCACGAGTAGAACACAAGTGAGTTGTGGGCAATACAAGTCATACTGCTTACCAGCATGTCATACTTTGGTTCGGCGATATTGTGAGATGAAGCGGCCCGGACTGACATTACGCGTACGCTTACGCGAGACTGGTTTCACCGTTACGAGCACTCGTGCTTAAAGGTGGCTAGCGGGTGTCTGTCTCTCTCACTTTAGCTGAATCGAGTGTGGCTACGCCCGGTCCTTGCGAAGGTTAAAACAGCACTAACTAGACGAACTATCGTTGTGGTTTTGATGCGTAGCAGCCACGTAAAATTTGCAACAACAAAGTAGAGGACGTCTAACTTGTTTTTGCAGGGCATGTTGTGATGTGATATGGTCAAGACGTGATGCTATATTTTATTGTATGAGATGATCATGTTTTGTGACCGAAGTTATCGGCAACTGGTAGGAGCCATATGGTTGTCGCTTTATTGTATGAAATGCAAACACCCTGTAATTGCTTTACTTTATAACTAAGCGGTAGCGATAGTCGTAGAAGCAATAGATGGCGTAACGACAACGATGCTACAATGGAGATCAAGGTGTCGCGCTGGTGACAATGGTGATCATGACGGTGCTTCGAAGATGGAGATCACAAGCACAAGATGATGATGGCCATATCATATCACTTATATTGATTGCATGTGATGTTTATCCTTTATGCATCTTATCTTGCTTTGATTGACGGTAGCATTTTTAGATGATCTCTCACTAAATTATCGAGAAGTGTTCTCCCTGAGTATGCACCGTTGTGAAAGTTCTTCGTGCTGAGACACCACGTGATGATCGGGTGTGATAGGCTCTGCGTTCAAATACAACGAGTGCGAAACAGTTGCACATGCGGAATACTCAGGTTAAACTTGACGAGCCTAGCATAGAACAGATATGGCCTCAGAACACGGAGACTGAAAGGTCGAGCGTGAATCATATAGTAGATATGATAAACATATTGATGTTCACCATTGAAACTACTCCATCTCACGTGACGATCGCACATGGTGTAGTTGATATGGATCACGTAATCACTAAGAGGATTAGAGGGATGTCTATCAAAGTGGGAGTTCTTTAGTAATATGATTAATTGAACTTTAATTATCATGAACTTAGTCCTGGTAGTATTTTGCAAATTATGTTATAGATCAATAGCTCGCGTTGTTGCTTTCATATGTTTATTTCGATATGTTCCTAGAGAAAACTGTGTTGAAAGATGTTAGTAGCAATGATGCGGATTGGATCCGTGATCTGAGGTTTATCCTCATTGCTGCATAGAAGAATTATGTCCTTGATGCACCGCTAGGTGACAAACCTATTGCAGGAGCAAATGCAGACGTTATGAACGTTTGGCTAGCTCAATATGATGACTACTTGATAGTTTAGTGCACCATGCTTAACGGCTTTAGAATCGGGACTTCAAAGATGTTTTGAACGTCATGGACCATATAAGATGTTCTAGGAATTGAAGTTAATATTTCAAGCAAATACCTGAGTTGAGATATATGAAGTCTCCAACAAGTTCTATAGCTAAAAGATGGAGGAGAATCGCTCAACTAGTGAGCATGTGCTCAGATTGTATGAGTACTTAAATCACTTGATTCAATTGGGAGTTAATCTTCCAGATAAGATAGTGATTGACAGAATTCTCTAGTCCCCATCACTGAGTTACTAGAACTTCGTGATGAACTATAGTATGCAAGGGATGACGAAAATGATTCCCGAGCTCTTCGTCACGTTGAAATCGACGATGGTAGAAATCAAGAAAGAGCATCAAGTGTTGATGATTGACAAGACCACTAGTTTCAAGAAAAGGGCAAAGGGAAAGAAAGGGAAACTTCAAGTAGAATGGCAAACAAGTTGTCACTCCCGTGAAGAAAACCAAAGCTGGACCAAAGCCTGGAACTGAGTGCTTACACTGCAAAGGAAATAGTCACTGCAAGCGGAAATGCCCTAAATATTTGGTGGATAAAAAGGATGACAAAGTGAACAAGGGTGTATTTGATATACAGATGTTTGATGTGTGCCTTACTAGTGTTTATAGTAGCCCCTGAGTATTTGATACTTGTTCGGTTGCTAAGATTAGTAAATCAAAACAGGAGTTACATAATAAACAGAGACTAGTTGAAGGGAAGTGACGATGAGTGTTGGAAATAGTTCCAAGATTGATATGATCATCATCACACAGTCCCTATATTTTCGAGATTAGTGTTAAACCTAAATAAATGTTATTTAGCGTTTGCGTTGAGCATGAATATGATTTGATCATGTTTGTTGCGATACGGTTATTCATTTGAAGTTAAAGAATAATTGTTATTCTGTTTACATGAATAAGACCTTCGATGGTTATACACCCAATGAAAATAGTTTGTTGGATCTCGATCGTAGTGATACACATATTCATAATATTGATGCCAAAAGATGCAAAGTTAATAATGATAGTGCAACTTATTTGTGGCACTGCCGTTTGGGTCATATCGGTGTAAAGCGCATGAAGAAAACTCCATAAAGATGGATTTTTGGAATCACTTGGTTATGAATCATTTGATGCTTGCGAACCGTGCCTTTTTGGGCAAGATGACTAAAACTCCATTCTCCGGAACAATGGAACAAGCTACTGACTTATTGGAAATAATACATACCAATGTATGCGATCCAATGAGTGTTGATGCTTGTGGCAAGTATCGTTATTTTCTGACCTTCACAAGATGATTTGAGCAGATATGGGTATATCTACTTGATGAAACATAAGTCTGAAATAGTTGAAAGGTTAAAAGAATTTTAGAGTGAAGTGGAAAAATCATCGTAACAAGAAAATAAAGTTTCTGCGATCTGATCGCAGAGACGAATATTTGAGTTACGAGTTTGGTCTTCAATTAAAACAATGTGGAATGGTTTCACAGCTCACGCCACCTGGAACACCACAATGTTATGGTGTGTACGAACGTTGTAACCGCACTTTATTGGATATGGTGCGATCTATGATGTCTCGTACTGATTTACCATTATCGTTTTGTGGTTATGCATTAGAGACAGCTGCATTCACGTTAAAAGGGCACCATCTAAATCCGTTGAGATGACACCGTATGAACTATGGTTTCGTAGTAAACTTAAGATGTCGTTTCTTAAAGTTTGGAGTTGCGATGCTTATATAGAAAGGTTTTTAACCTAATAAGCTCGAACCCAAATCGGAGAAGTGTGTCTTCATAGAATACCCAAAGGAAACTGTTGGGTACACCTTCTATCACAGATCCAAAGGCAAGATATTCGTTGCTAAAAATGGATCCTTTCTAGAGAAGGAGTTTCTCTCGAAAGAAGTGAGTGGGAGGAAAGTAGAACTTGATGAGGTAACTGTACCTTCTCCCAAATTGGAAAATAGTTCATCACTGAAATCAGTTCCAGTGATTCCTACACCAATTAGTGAGGAAGCTAATGATGATGATCATGAAACTTCAGATCAAGTTACTACAGAACTTCGTAGGTCTTCCAGAGTACGGTCCGCACCAAAGTGGTACGGTAATCCTGTTCTGAAAGTCATGTTACTAGACCATGATAAACCTACGAACTATGAGGAAGCAATGATGAGCCCAGATTCCGCAAAATGGCTGGAGGCCATGAAATCTGAGATGGGATCCATGTATGAGAACAAAGTGTGGACTTTGGTGGACTTGCCCGATGATCGGCAAGCCATAGAAAATAAATGGATCTTCAAGAAGAAGACGGACATTGATAGTAGTGTTACTATCTATAAATCTCGACTTGTCGCAAAAAGGTTTTTCGATAAGTTCAAGGTGTTGAATATAATGAGATTTTCTCACTCGTATCGATGCTTAAGTTTGTCCGAATCATGTTAGCAATTGCCACATTTTAAGAAATATGGAAAATGGGTGTCAAAACTGCATTCCTTAAAAGTTTTCTTAAAGAAGAGTTGTATATGATGCAACCAGAAGGTTTTGTCAATCCTAAAGGTGCTAACAAAATGTGCAAGATCCAGCGATCCATCTATGGACGGGTGCAAGCATCTAGGAGTTGGAATATACGCTTTGATAAGTTGATCAAAGCATATAGTTTTATACAGACTTGCGGTGAAGCCTGTATTTACAAGAAAGTGAGTGGGAGCTCTGTAGCATTTCTGATACTATATGTAGATGACATATTGTTGATCAGAAATGATATATAATTTCTGGATAGCATAAAGGGATACTTGAATAAAAGTTTTTCAATGAAAGACCTCGGTGAAGCTGCTTACACATTGAGCATCAAGATCTATATAGATAGATCAAGACGCTTGATAAGATTTTTTCAATGAGTACATACCTTGATAAATTTTTTAAATAGTTCAAAATAGAACAGTCAAAGAAGGAGTTCTTGCCTGTGATGCCAAGGTGTGAAGTTGAGTAAGACTCAAGACCCGACCATGGCAGAAAATAGAAAGAGAATGAAAAGTCATTCCCTATGCCTCAGTCATAGGTTCTATAAAGTATGCTATGCTGTGAACCAGACCTATTGTATACCTTGCTCTGAGTTTGACAAAGGAATAAAATTTTGATCTAAGAGTAGATCACTAGACAGCGGTCAAGAATATCCTTAGTGAGGACTAAGGAGATGTTTCTCGATTATGGAGGTGATAAAAGAGCCCGTCGTAAAAAGTTACAACGATGCAAGCTTTTACACCAATCCAGATGACTCTAAATCTCAATCTGGATACATATTGAAAGTGGGAGCAATTAGCTGGAGTAGCTCCATGCAGAGCATTGTGGACATAGAATATTTTCAAAATACATACGGCTCTGAATATGACAGACCCGTTGACTAAACTTCTCTCACAAACAAAACATGATCATACCTTAGTACTCTTTGGGTGTTAATCACATAGAGATGTGAACAAACCCTTTTGGTGTTGATCACATGATGATGTAAACTATGGGTATTAATCACATATGGATGTGAATATTGGTGTTAAATCACATGGCGATGTGAACTAGATTATTGACTCTAGTGCAAGTGGGAGACTGAAGGAAATATGCCCTAGAGGCAATAATAAAGTTATTATTTATTTCCTTATATCATGATAAATGTTTAATATTCATGCTAGAATTGTATTAACCGGAAACATAATACATGTGTGAATACATAGACAAACATAGTGTCACTAGTATGCCTCTACTTGACTAGCTCGTTTATCAAAGATGGTTATGTTTCCTAGCCATGGACAAAAGAGTTGTCATTTGATTAACGGGATCACATCATTAGGAGAATGATGTGATTGACATGACCCATTCCGTTAGCCTAGCACTTGATCGTTTAGTATATTGCTATTGCTTTCTTCATGACTTATACATGTTCCTGTAACTATGAGATTATGCAACTCCTGTTTACCGGAGGAACACTTTGGGTGCTACCAAACGTCACAACGTAACTGGGTGATTATAAAGGAGTACTATAGGTGTCTCCAAAGGTACATGTTGGGTTGGCATATTTCAAGATTAGGTTTTGTCACTCCGATTGTCGGAGAGGTATCTCTGGGCCCTCTCGGTAATGCACATCACTATAAGCCTTGCAAGAAATGTAGCTAATGTGTTAGTTATGGAATGATGCATTACATAATGAGTAAAGAGACTTGCCGGTAACGATATTGAACTAGGTATTGGATACCGACGATCGAATCTCGGGCAAGTAACATACTGATGACAAAGGGAAGAACGTATGTTGTTATGCGGTTTGACCGATAAAGATCTTCGTAGAATATGTAGGAGCCAATATGAGCATCCAGGTTCCGCTATTGGTTATTGACCGAGAATAGTTCTAGGTCATGTCTACATAGTTCTCGAACCCGTAGGGTCCGCACGCTTAACGTTACGATGACAGTTATATTAGGAGTTTATGAGTTTTGATGTATCGAAGGAGTTCGGAGTCCCGGATGAGATCGGGGACATGACGAGGAGTCTCGAAATGGTTGAGACGTAAAGATCGATATATTGGACGACTATATTCGGAGTTCGGTAAGGTTCCGAGTGATTCGAGTATTTTTCGGAGTACCGGAGAGTTACGGGAATTCGCCGGGGAGTATATGGGCCTTATTGGGCTTTAGGGGAAAGAGAGAGGAGAGGTTGGGCGCCCCCCATGGCCTAGTCCGAATTGTACTGGGGGAGGGGCTGCGCCCCCTCCTTCCTTCTCTTCTCTTCCCCCTTTCCTTGACTCCTACTCCTACTACTTGGAAGGGGGGGAATCCTACTCCCGGTTGGAGTAGGACTCCTCCTTGGCGCGCCTCCTCCTAGGGCCGGCCTCCTCCCCCCTTGTTCCTTTATATACGGGGGCAGGAGGGCACCCCATGACACACAAGTTGATCTACGGATCGTTCCTTAGCCGTGTGCGGTGCCCCCCTCCACCATATTCCACCTCGGTCATATCGTCGCGGAGTTTAGGCGAAGCCCTGCGCCGGTAGAGCATCATCATCGTCACCACGCCGTCGTGCTGACGGAACTCATCCCCGACACTTTGTTGGATCGGAGTCCAGGGATCGTCATGGAGCTGAACGTGTGCTGAACTCGGAGGTGCCGTACGTTTGGTACTTGGATCGGTCGGATCGTGAAGACGTACGACTACATCAACCGTGTTGTCATAACGCTTCCGCTTACGGTCTATGAGGGTACGTGGACAACACTCTCCCCTCTCGTTGCTATGTCATCACCATGATCTTGCGTGTGCGTAGGAAAGTTTTGAAATTACTACGTTCCCCAACAGTGGCATCCGAGCTAGGTTTTATGTGTAGATGTCATATGCACGAGTAGAACACAAGTGAGTTGTGGGCGATACAAGTCATACTGCTTACCAGCATGTCATACTTTGGTTCGGCGATATTGTGAGATGAAGCGGCCCGGACTGACATTACGCGTACGCTTACGCGAGACTGGTTTCACCGTTACGAGCACTCGTGCTTAAAGGTGGCTGGCGGGTGTCTGTCTCTCTCACTTTAGCTGAATCGAGTGTGGCTACGCCCAGCCCTTGCGAAGGTTAAAACAGCACTAACTTGATGAACTATCGTTGTGCTTTTGATGCGTAGGTAAGAACGGTTCTTGCTAAGCCCGTAGCAGCCACGTAAAATTTACAACAACAAAGTAGAGGACGTCTAACTTGTTTTTGCAGGGCATGTTGTGATGTGATATGGTCAAGACGTGATGCTATATTTTATTGTATGAGATGATCATGTTTTGTAACCGAAGTTATCGGCAACTGGTAGGAGCCATATGGCTGTCGCTTTATTGTATGAAATGTAAACACCCTGTAATTGCTATACTTTATCACTAAGCGGTAGCGATAGTCGTAGAAGCAATAGATGGCGCAATGACAACGATGCTACAATGGAGATCAAGGTGTCGCGCTGGTGACAATGGTGATCATGACGGTGCTTCGAAGATGGAGATCACAAGCACAAGATGATGATGGCCATATCATATCACTTATATTGATTGCATGTGATGTTTATCCTTTATGCATCTTATCTTGCTTTGATTGACGGTAGCATTTTCAGATGATCTCTCTCTAAATTATCAAGAAGTGTTCTCCCTGAGTATGCACCGTTGTGAAAGTTCTTCGTGCTGAGACACCACGTGATGATCGGGTGTGATAGGCTCTGCGTTCAAATACAACGGGTGCAAAACAGTTGCACACGCGGAATACTCGGGTTAAACTTGATGAGCCTAGCATAGAACAGATATGGCCTCGGAACACGCAGACCGAAAGGTCGAGCGTGAATCATATAGTAGATATGATAAACATATTGATGTTCACCATTGAAACTACTCCATCTCACGTGACGATCGGACATGGTGTAGTTGATATGGATCACGTAATCACTTAGAGGATTAGAGGGATGTCTATCTAAGTGGCAGTTCTTTAAAAATATGATTAATTGAACTTTAATTTATCATGAACTTAGTCCTGGTAGTATTTTGCAAATTATGTTATAGATCAATAGCTCACGTTGTTGCTTTCATATGTTTATTTTGATATGTTCCTAGAGAAAACTGTGTTGAAAGATGTTAGTAGCAATGATGCGGATTGGATCCGTGATCTGAGGTTTATCCTCATTGCTGCACAGAAGAATTATGTCCTTGATGCACCGCTATGTGACAAACCTATTGCAGGAGCAAATGCAGACGTTATGAACGTTTGGCTAGCTCAATATGATGACTACTTGATAGTTTAGTGCACCATGCTTAACGGCTTTAGAATCGGGACTTCAAAGATGTTTTGAACGTCATGGACCATATAAGATGTTCCAAGAATTGAAGTTAATATTTCAAGCAAATACCTGAGTTGAGAGATATGAAGTCTCCAACAAGTTCTATACCTAAAAGATGGAGGAGAATCGCTCAACGAGTGAGCATGTGCTCAGATTGTATGAGTACTTCAATCACTTGATTCAATTGGGAGTTAATCTTCCAGATAAGATAGTGATTGACAGAATTCTCTAGTCACCATCACTGAGTTACTAGAACTTCGTGATGAACTATAGTATGCAAGGGATGACGAAAATGATTCCCGAGCTCTTCGTGACGTTGAAATCGACGAAGGTAGAAATCAAGAAAGAGCATCAAGTGTTGATGATTGACAAGACCACTAGTTTCAAGAAAAGGGCAAAGGGAAAGAAAGGGAAACTTCAAGTAGAATGGCAAACAAGTTGTCACTCCCATGAAGAAGACCAAAGCTGGACCAAAGCCTAGAACTGAGTGCTTACACTGCAAAGGAAATAGTCACTGGAAGCGGAAATGCCCTAAATATTTGGTGGATAAAAAGGATGACAAAGTGAACAAGGGTGTATTTGATATACAGATGTTTGATGTGTGCCTTACCAGTGTTTATAGTAGCCCCTAAGTATTTGATACTTGTTCGGTTGCTAAGATTAGTAAATCAAAACAGGAGTTACATAATAAACATAGACTAGTTGAGGGGAAGTGACGATGAGTGTTGGAAATAGTTCCAAGATTGATATGATCATCATCACACACTCCCTATATTTTCGAGATTAGTGTTAAACCTAAATAAATGTTATTTAGCATTTGCGTTGAGCATGAATATGATTTGATCATGTTTGTTGCGATACGGTTATTCATTTGAAGTTAAAGAGTAATTGTTATTCTGTTTACATGAATAAGACCTTCGATGGTTATACACCCAATGAAAATAGTTTGTTGGATCTCGATCGTAGTGATACACATATTCATAATATTGATGCCAAAAGATGCAAAGTTAATAATGATAGTCCAACTTATTTGTGGCACTGCCGTTTGGGTCATATCGGTGTAAAGCGCATGAAGAAAACTCCATAAAGATGGATTTTTGGAATCACTTGGTTATGAATCATTTGATGCTTGCGAACCGTGCCTTTTGGGCAAGATGACTAAAACTCCGTTCTCCGGAACAATGGAACAAGCTACTGACTTATTGGAAATAATACATACCGATGTATGCGATCCAATGAGTGTTGATGCTCGTGGAAAGTATCGTTATTTTCTGACCTTCACAAGATGATTTGAGCAGATATGGGTATATCTACTTGATGAAACATAAGTCTGAAATAGTTGAAAGGTTCAAAGAATTTTAGAGTGAAGTGGAAAAATCATCGTAACAAGAAAATAAAGTTTCTTCGATCTGATCGCAGAGACGAATATTTGAGTTACGAGTTTGGTCTTCAATTAAAACAATGTGGAATGGTTTCACAGCTCACGCCACCTGGAACACCACAACGTTATGGTGTGTCCGAACGTCGTAACCGCACTTTATTGGATATGGTGCGATCTATGATGTCTCTTACTGATTTACCATTATCGTTTTGTGGTTATGCATTAGAGACAGCTGAATTCACATTAAAAGGGCACCATCTAAATCCGTTGAGATGACACCGTATGAACTATGGTTTAGTAGTAAACTTAAGATGTCGTTTCTTAAAGTTTGGAGTTGCGATGCTTATATAAAAAGGTTTTTAACCTAATAAGCTCGAACCCAAATCGGAGAAGTGTGTCTTCATAGAATACCCAAAGGAAACTGTTGGGTACACCTTCTATCACAGATCCAAAGGCAAGATATTCGTTGCTAAAATGGATCCTTTCTAGAGAAGGAGTTTCTCTCGAAAGAAGTGAGTGGGAGGAAAGTAGAACTTGATGAGGTAATCGTACCTTCTCCCAAATTGGAAAATAGTTCATCACTGAAATCAGTTCCAAGGATTCCTACACCAATTAGTGAGGAAGCTAATGATGATGATCATGAAACTTCAGATCAAGTTACTACAGAACTTCGTAGGTCTTCCAGAGTACGGTCCGCACCAAAGTGGTACGGTAATCCTGTTCTGAAAGTCATGTTACTAGACCATGATAAACCTACGAACTATGAGGAAGCAATGATGAGCCCAGATTCCGCAAAATGGCTGGAGGCCATGAAATCTGAGATGGGATCCATGTATGAGAACAAAGTGTGGACTTTGGTGGACTTGCCCGATTATCGGCAAGCCATAGAAAATAAATGGATCTTCAAGAAGAAGACGGACGTTGATAGTAGTGTTACTATCTGTAAATCTCCACTTGTCGCAAAAAGGTTTTTCGATAAGTTCAAGGTGTTGAATATAATGAGATTTTCTCACTCGTATCGATGCTTAAGTCTGTCCGAATCATGTTAGCAATTGCCACATTTTAAGAAATCTGGAAAATGGATGTCAAAACTGCATTCCTTAAAAGTTTTCTTAAAGAAGAGTTGTATATGATCCAACCAGAAGGTTTTGTCAATCCTAAAGGTGCTAACAAAATGTGCAAGCTCCAGCGATCCATCTATGGACTGGTGCAAGCATCTAGGAGTTGGAATATACGCTTTTATAAGTTGATGAAAGCATATAGTTTTATACAGACTTGCGGTGAAGCCTGTATTTACAAGAAAGTGAGTGGGAGCTCTGTAGCATTTCTGATACTATATGTAGATGACATATTGTTGATCAGAAATGATATATAATTTCTGGATAGCATAAAGGGATACTTGAATAAAAGTTTTTCAATGAAAGACCTCGGTGAAGCTGCTTACACATTGAGCATCAAGATCTATATAGATAGATCAAGACGCTTGATAAGATTTTTTCAATGAGTACATACCTTGATAAATTTTTTAAATAGTTCAAAATAGAACAGTCAAAGAAGGAGTTCTTGCCTGTGATGCCAAGGTGTGAAGTTGAGTAAGACTCAAGACCCGACCATGGCAGAAAATAGAAAGAGAATGAAAAGTCATTCCCTATGCCTCAGTCATAGGTTCTATAAAGTATGCTATGCTGTGAACTAGACCTATTGTATACCTTGCTCTGAGTTTGACAAAGGAATAAAATTTTGATCTAAGAGTAGATCACTGGACAACGGTCAAGAATATCCTTAGTGAGGACTAAGGAGATGTTTCTCGATTATGGAGGTGATAAAAGAGCCCGCCGTAAAAAGTTACAACGATGCAAGCTTTTACACCAATCCAGATGACTCTAAGTCTCAATCTGGATACATATTGAAAGTGGGAGCAATTAGCTAGAGTAGCTCCGTGCAGAGCATTGTGGACATAGAATATTTGCAAAATACATACGGCTCTGAATATGACAGACCCGTTGACTAAACTTCTCTCACAAACAAAACATGATCATACCTTAGTACTCTTTGGGTGTTAATCACATAGCGATGTGAACAAACCCTTTTGTTGTTGATCACATGATGATGTAAACTATGGGTATTAATCACATACGGATGTGAATATTGGTGTTAAATCACATGGCGATGTGAACTAGATTATTGACTCTAGTGCAAGTGGGAGACTGAAGGAAATATGCCCTAGAGGCAATAATAAAAGTTATTATTTATTTCCTTATATCATGATAAATGTTTATTATTCATCCTAGAATTGTATTAACCGGAAACATAATACATGTGTGAATACATAGACAAACATAATGTCACTAGTATGCCTCTACTTAACTAGCTCGTTTATCAAAGATGGTTATGTTTCCTAGCCATGGACAAAAGAGTTGTCATTTGATTAACGGGATCACATCATTAGAAGAATGATGTGATTGACATGACCCATTCCGTTATCCTAGCACTTGATCGTTTAGTATATTGCTATTGCTTTCTTCATGACTTATACATGTTCCTGTAACTATGAGATTATGCAACTCCTGTTTACCGGAGGAACACTTTGGGTGCTACCAAACGTCACAATGTAACTGGGTGATTATAAAGGAGTACTACAGGTGTCTCCAAAGGTACATGTTGGGTTGGCGTATTTCAAGATTAGGTTTTGTCACTCCGATTGTCGGAGAGGTATCTCTGGGCCCTCTCGGTAATGCACATCACTATAAGCCTTGCAAGTAATGTAGCTAATGAGTTAGTTATGGAATGATGCATTACATAACGAGTAAAGAGACTTGCCGGTAATGAGATTAAACTAGGTATTGGATACCGACGATCGAATCTCGGGCAAGTAACATACCGATGACCAAGGGAAGAACGTATGTTGTTATGCGGTTTGACCGATAAAGATCTTCGTAGAATATGTAGGAGCCAATATGAGCATCCAGGTTCCGCTATTGGTTATTGACCGAGAATAGTTCTAGGTCATGTCTACATAGTTCTCAAACCCGTAGGGTCCGCAAGCTTAACGTTACGATGACAGTTATATTAGGAGTTTATGAGTTTTGATGTACCGAAGGAGTTCGGAGTCCCGGATGAGATCGGGGACATGACGAGGAGTCTCGAAATGGTTGAGACGTAAAGATCGATATATTGGACGACTATATTCGGAGTTCGGAAAGGTTCCGAGTGATTCGGGTATTTTTCGGAGTACCGGAGAGTTACGGGAATTCGCCGGGGAGTATATGGGCCTTATTGGGCTTTAGGGGAAAGAGAGAGGAGAGGTTGGGCGCCCCCCCAAGGCCTAGTCCGAATTGATCGGGAGGGCTGCGCCCCCTCCTTCCTTCTCTTCTCTTCCCCCTTTCCTTGACTCCTACTCCTACTACTTGGAAGGGGGGAATCCTACTCCCGGTTGGAGTAGGACTCCTCCTTGGCGCGCCTCCTCCTAGGGCCGACCTCCTCCCCCCTTGTTCCTTTATATACGGGGGCAGGAGGGCACCCCATGACACACAAATTGATCTACGGATCGTTCCTTAGCCGTGTGCGGTGCCCCCCTCCACCATATTCCACCTCGGTCATATCGTCGCGGAGTTTAGGCGAAGCCCTGCGTCGGTAGAGCATCATCATCGTCACCACGCCGTCGTGCTGACGGAACTCATCCCCGACACTTTGCTGGATCGGAGTCCGGGGATCGTCATCGAGCTGAACGTGTGCTGAACTCGGAGGTGCCGTACATTCGGTACTTGGATCGGTCGGATCGTGAAGACGTACGACTACATCAACCGCGTTGTCATAACGCTTCCGCTTACGGTCTACGAGGGTACGTGGACAACACTCTCCCCTCTCATTGCTATGTCATCACCATGATCTTGCGTGTGCGTAGGAAAATTTTGAAATTACTACGTTCCCCAACAAATGCTACATATAAATTTGATCCCATAACAGTTTCCTCTATGAGTCAAGTGATAATACCTAAAGTATTCACGTTGATCCAACGTTACTCCCATTATATAGTTGAATGATGTGTTCTCAGGATTATCAAAGTAGTGCATAATATCTTTCACATAACAAGCATCGAGGGTTTTAGGAGGTTCCCCATCTCGATGAGTAGCAAGTACAACTAATATTTTGGTGTTTTGTGTTCCATATCCATAACTAAAGATAGAGAAAAACTTAGAACAGAAAATAAAAACTACTTAGTGATAAAGCAAACAAGCACACACGAGAATATTCACCCCATGCTATTTGCTCCCCGGCAACGGCGCCAGAAAAAAGGTCTTGATAACCCACAATTATAGGGGATCGTGTGTAGCCTTCTTCGATAAATAAGAGTGTCGAACCCAACGAGGATCTAAAGTCAGAACAAATACTCCCTCAAGTTATATTGACCACCGATACAACTATACGCACACTTGACGTTTGCTTTAGCTACAACAAGTATGAAACTATTTTGCAAGAATATAACTAGGAGTACTTTGCAAGAATAAAACTATGGATAAATTTCGAGGTAATAAAGTCAATAGCTTTTGTCAACAAGAAAATCATTTGTCTCTAGGCAATCTATAACAAGTACCGGTAATCATTCTTGTAATTCTATATGAGGGACAGGCATGAGCTAACATACTTTCTCTACTTGGATCATATGCACTTATGATTGGACCCCTAGCAAGCATCCGCAACTACTAAAGATCATTAAGGTCGTGAAACCCAACCATAGCATTAAGTATCAAGTCCTCTTTATCCACTAGTAGAAAAAGGGTCAAATGTGAAGCACAATAGTGCTGGTTGGAATTTCAGCCGGCACTAATGTGTACACTAGTGCCGGTTCGTGGCGGCGATCAGTAGCACCGGTTCGTGGCGAACCTTTAGTACCGGTTCATACCACGAACCGGTACTAAAGAGGCTGTGTCACCCTGCGGTCAGGCTATGGCCCCACCATCACCATTTAGTGCCGGTTCGTACCACAAACCGGTACTAATGAGGTTACGGCAAGCTGTTTTTTAGTCCCACCTCGCGAAGTGAGAGGGACTAGGAGCGGTTTATAAGCCCTGAGTGCAGAGACGATGAAGAAGAGGCTCAATGCTCACGTTGCTTAGCTTCAAGCCTTCAGGAATATGGTAGACTACATGGAGCTATGCGCAGTGCAATTTACACTATTCCAAAAGGCTTGAAGCAAATTAAGGAGCATTGCACCTCTTTTTTATTTTTAATAACTTATTACAACTCCGGACTTCTTCTGTTATGGCAAAAACTAATTGCACGTCGACATTTCTTTTTTTTTTAAGTTATAACTCCAGACTTTGACCATCAAGTTTTGCAGATAAGAAAAAATAGCAGAAAAGAAGAAAAACTATAGCAGAAAAGAAAAAAACAAAATAAAAGAGGAAGAAGAGGGAGAAGGAGAAGAAGAAGAAGAAGAAGAAGAAGAAGAAGAAGAAGAAGAAGAAGAAGAAAAAAAGAAGAAGAAGAAGAAGAAGAAGAAGAAGGAGGAGGAGGAGGAGGAGGAGGAGGAGGAGGAGGAGAAGAAGAAGAAGAGGAAGAAGAAGGAGAAGAGGAAGAAGAAGGAGCAGAAGAAGAAGAAGAGGAAGAAGGAGAAGAAGAATAAGAAGAGGAAGAAGAAGAGGAAGAAGAAGAAGAAGAAGGAGAAGAAGAAGAAGAAGAAGAGGAAGAAGGAGAAGAAGAAGAAGAAGAGGAAGAAGAAGAAGAAGAAGAAGAAGAAGAAGAAGAAGAAGTAGAAAAGAAATAACTATATAAAAAAATTACTCAAAAATAAATAGAAGAAAATAAATAATGCAGAAATGAAAAAAATATATATAAAGCAAAAATATTCACAAAGAAACTAAATACGCCAAAAAAACTACTCAGAAATAAATAGAAGAAAAAAATAAAGCAGAAAAGAAATAACTATATAAAAAATTAATCAAAAATAAATAGAAGAAAATAAATAATGCAGAAAAGAAAAAAAGTATGTAAAGCAAAAATATTCACAAAGAAAATAAATACGGCAAAAAAATATCCAAATAAATAGAAGAAAAAATAAAGCAGAAAAGAAATAACTATATAAAAAATTACTCAAAAACAAATTGAAGAAAATAAATAATGCAGAAAAGAAAAAATTATATAAAGCAAAAATATTCACAAAGAAACTAAATACGGCAAAAACTACTCATAAATAAATAGATGAAAAAATAAAGCAGAAAAGAAATAACTATATAAAAAATTACTCAAAAATAAATAGAAGAAAATAAATAATGCAGAAAAGAAAAAAAATTATAGAAAGCAAAAATATTCACAAAGAAACTAAATACGGCAAAAAAACTACTCCGAAATAAATAGAAGAAAAAAATAAAGCAGAAAAGAAATAACTATACAAAAAATTTCTCAAAAATAATTAGAAGAAAATAAATAATGCAGAAAAGAAAAAAAAGTATATAAAGCAAAAATATTCACAAAGAAACTAAATACGGCAAAAAAACTACTCTGAAATAAATAGAAGAAAAAAATAAAGCAGAAAAGAAATAACTATATAAAAAAATTACTCAAAAACAAATAGAAGAAAATAAATAATGCAGAAAAGAAAAAATTATATAAAGCAAAAATATTCACAAAGAAACTAAATACGGCAAAAACTACTCAGTAAATAAATAGAAGAAAAAATAAAGCAGAAAAGAAATAACTATATAAAAAATTGCTCAAAAATAAATAGAAGAAAATAATAATGCAGAAAAGAAAAAAAGTATGTAAAGCAAAAATATTCACAAAGAAACTAAATACGGCAAAAAACTACTCCAAATAAATAGAAGAAAAAATAAAGCAGAAAAGAAATAACTATATAAAAAATTACTCAAAAACAAATAGAAGAAAATAAATAATGCAGAAAAGAAAAATTATATAAAGCAAAAATATTCACAAAGAAACTAAATACGGCAAAAGACTACTCATAAATAAATAGAAGAAAAAATAAAGCAGAAAAGAAATAACTATATAAAAAATTACTCAAAATAAATAGAAGAAAATAAATAATGCAGAAAAGAAAAAATTTATATAAAGCAAAAATATTCACAAAGAAACGAAATACGGCAAAAAACTACTCAGAAATAAATAGAAGGAAAAAAAGCAGAAAATAAATAACTATATAAAAATTACTCAAAAATAAACAGTTTGTTTAACAAACTACAAAGGGACCTTCCACAGGAATTGCTGGTCCATGGGGCCCTGGTCGACTTTGGAGCATTTTATCGGAATGGAATTTCAACTTTCCATTTTCTATTTTGCAGTTGTCCCTTTCACTTGGGGTTTCTTCCATTTTGCGGTTTGGAATTTTTCCTTCCAATCCTAAACCAGTTACTTCCCTCCCCATGCCGTGGAAATTTCGGACTCTCTGTTATTAGGTTTGAGGTTCGCATTTTGGCGAAATTGTTTTGAAAATGTTTTTTCAAATCTCTTGGTCATCTCAATTATGCGGCATGAAAACCTTTCTTGTTTTTCTCCCTAATGGGGTAGGGTCCCCTGCCATAATAATTCGGGTTCATCCCTCCCCCCCGATCGGTGGAAGGGTCCCAGGTTCATCGGAGAATTTTTGGTTTTTATTTCCCAAGGCCGCCTTGGGTAAGGCGTCTTTTTCGAGTTGTTTCCGTGTCCATCCTATGATTTATTTGGACGAATTGAAACTTTAATAGTGTTGCTCTTTGAATTATTAGGGTTTTTCAGGGCTATTTAATTCTTTCAGATTTAAATTTGGCAAAGGCTTTTACCAGGGGTACATGAGAAAATTTTTGGTTTCATACCAACCCCAATAGGGCCCAAAATGTGGTTTTCGGTGGTTCGAATTTATGTTTTTTTTAATTTGGAATCACTTCGTGCTTTAAATAGAGAGCACGGAAAATCAACAGTTTTTTTCGCGAAAGGCAAACTTCCCTTTATTACAATGTATGCCCAGTTTTCAAGCCAAGTTTGCCATTTTAACCCAAAAGGCCCTTTTAACAAAAAATCACTGAATTATAGAAATACCTAGCAATCGGGTTATAGGTGAAATCATGTAGTTTCTTTTTGGCACATGGGTCCCTCCCCCCAAGATGGGAAGCAGCCACCCGCGCAACGGAAAGCTTCGCGGTGCCTGTTTCGCAACCCGCTTTTTAAAAAGATGAATTTTCATTACGCCGCATTCACTCAACCCAAGTTTTGGACACCAAAACACATGGGACTACTAGAAGGAACACCAGCGTGTCTATGACTCCCAATGAGCCATTATGGCCCCACCGTTTGTCCGCAAAAGTGGGAACCGCGTCACCCGAGCAGCTGGGAACCGCGTTCGCCCTGGTCGCTACCCCATAGTCGCCCCGCCGGTGGGTTTTACCAAAGGTCATCCCTACAAAGACCAGCCGGTCCAACACCAAACCCCTTGAATTATCCGGCCGAGAACAAGCCAACAAGGTGGTGTAGCTCCATCGCCATATTGGTCCCCCCCGGGTCCCCGAACCTCCCACCGGGTGGAACCGCCAAACTGGAACTGGTTTGATAGGCTATCCCCGTGTGGTTCCATATCCTTAGGAATAAGGGTTTTTACGGGCTAGTAGAAAACCTTCACCTCATGTTCTTGCTTAATTAAACGCGTGAACCAACCAGTCCAGGGGTGCAGGGTTACATCTTTCATCCTTTGGCCTTTTTTCTCGCTTGGATCTGATCGGAGGTGTTAGTCCATTCGACTTTTAATTTAAATTATTGCTTGTTCCCTGGGTTGTGGCCCTTTCCCCTCCCCTTTTGGCTTGCGCGAATCATGTGTGTTTTCAGCTGTTTCATCTTTCAATTTCAACCCGGCCCCGGTTAACGGAAAAACCCCATGAAGTTGCAGTTTTGCATTTTCGACCCCTGCCAACCGCATCTTCCCCATACCATGGGAAGGGTCTATTTCTGGGGCACCGAAAACCTGCCCCTTGCCCGCAGGGCACCGTGGGGGACCCCTTCCCCTTTCCTTCCCCGAAGGCCCCGGAAAAGATTGGTGGCGCCACCCTTGCTCAACTAAAGGGATCCCCTCTCCTTAAGGATTCCCTTGGGGATTGAGTGGGCATTTATCAGGAAATTGACATGCCAACATGGTCCAAATTATGGGAAGTTTTCTTGTTTCCTTAGGTCATCTCCATCCCCTCTATTCCCTGGGCAGAAATATCATGGTAAGATTTTTTACTATTGTGTCACTAGTCCATCTTTTTCATGCACTCTTCTTAAGTAAACTACATTGCTAACTATATTACTATTATGTTCTTCAACAGAAACTACCAAATTTTGTTGTGTCTCCGCTGATGGATGTCGAAGGTGTGGTCACAATTGTTTGCGTACGGCCATGGAACAGTTTCAAATATACATACTCAACTAAATGTCACATAAATGGATGCCTCAAAATCAAAGGATCGAGACAAATAGTGAATGAGCGCAGGCCACAAATTGGATACCGGTAGTTCTGTGTGCTCCATCATGGAGATGAAGCGGGGTTTTCTATTTTATTCTATTTTACCTAAGAGAGAGGAGTAGGTCCTAGTGATTGTCAAGTGCTCGGAAGTTATTTACCTTGGATGATAATAGTTAGCAAGTAGTGGTTAACTTATGATGATGATGAGACATTGTTATATCATTATGATGATGTTTTGTTGTTATATCACTACGATGATGATGACTTGTTATATCATTTTGATGAGGATGAGTTGTTATATCACTACGATGATGATGACTTGTTATATCATTATGATAATGATGAGTTGTTATATCATTGGTAGTATATAAAAATCTGTGTAAGGTTGTATAAGTACAATATAAATAAGTAGAAATGAAATAAACATATTTAGTAGTGGCGCGAGATACTATCGCGCGTTACAGCTATTTAGTAGTTGCGCGGACAAAACCCAATGCTACTGCTAACATAAGCAGTAGTAGCTGAAAGAAATATGCCCTAGAGGCAATAATAAAGTTGTTATTTATATTTCCTTATATAATGATAAATGTTTATTATTCATGCTAGAATTGTATTAACCGGAAACTAGTACATGTGTGAATACGTAGACAAACAGAGTGTCACTAGTATGCCTCTACTTGACTAGCTCGTTGAATCAAAGATGGTTAAGTTTCCTAGCCATAGACATGAGTTGTCATTTGATTAACCGGATCACATCATTAGAGAATGATGTGATTGACTTGATCCATCCATTAGCTTAGCACGATGATCGTTTAGTTTGTTGCCATTGCTTTCTTCATGATTTATACATGTTCCTATGACTATGAGATTATGCAACTTCTAAATACCGGAGGAACACTTAGTGTGCTATGAAACGTCACAACGTAACTGGATGATTATAAAGATGCTCTACAGGTGTCTATAATGGTGTTTGTTGAGTTGGCATAGATCGAGATTTGGATTTGTCACCCTGATTGTCGGAGAGGTATCTCTGGGCCCTCTTGGTAATGCACATCACTATAAGCCTTGCAAGCGATGTGACTAATGAGTTAGTTGCGGGATGATGCATTACGGAACGAGTAAAGAGACTTGCCGGTAACGAGATTGAACTAGGTATTGAGATACCGACGATCGAATCTCGGGCAAGTAACATACTGATGACAAAGGGAACAGCGTATGTTGTTATGCGGTTTGACCGATAAAGATCTTCGTAGAATATGTAGTGTAAGGGCATATTTATCCCTAAGTGTTTTGGTGATTGATGACAATACTCGTGCGGACTAATCGTGTGCCTTGAGTCCCACAGATACTTCATCATTAGGCACAAGACGATTCGGTGCCCCTCGGAGACTAACGAAGCCGGCGTTGTTCTACGTTTCTCTTTGGTGGAGTTGAGTCGTAGGAGAGCCGTACTATTAAGAGGGGGTCCGCGTCGGAAAGGTAGGGTGGAATCACACGTACACTTGCCCCTCCTTTCCTTGCACTTTGGAGCTACTCATCGTTATCGTGGTTGTGCGAAAAACTGACGACTACAGCTGTACTTGCGGTAGTACCGCAAGTACAAGCGGTAGTACCGCGACAGGCCACGGTAGTACCGCCCCTCTAGCGCGGTAGTACTGCGGTACCTTGGCCTAGTGCCGTTCCAGTGTGGTAGTAGGGTCGGATGTGATTTTTTACATCCGCGCCCCTCACGGTAGTACCGCTCCTTTGGCGCGGTAGTACCGCCGCACTCTGGCCTAGTGCCGCTCTGGTGCGGTAGTAGGGGCGGATGTAATTTTTTACATCTGCGGCACCCACGGTAGTACCGCTCGTTCTGCGCGGTAGTACCGCGGGTACCCACGCTAATACCGCTCCTTGAGTTGTAATCTACGCGGCCTTACGCTTAGTACCGCTGCGTCGCGGTAGTAAGCGCGGATGTAATTTTTACATCCGTGCCTACCACGGTAATACCGCGCCTTGCGAGCGATAGTACCGCGTCGGGTTTTTGCACCACCCTAGTTTCGCGAAGTAGGCACGGATGAAATTTATTTCGTCCGCACCCTTCCTGTGCCGTGACTCTCTGCCTTGCGGAAGTACCGCAAGGGGAGCGGTAGTACCAGCATAGCGATAATAATGCCTCTTCCTCGAGCTTGTTCCGCTGTGCAAATGCCACGGTAGTACCGTGGACACCCACGGTAGTACCGCGTGGCCTCGCGGTAGTACCGCTCCCTTCGAGCGGTAGTACCGTGAGTCGCGGGCAGAACTAGTGGATAACGGTTGGATCTTTTCCCCGACTATATAAGGGATGTCTTCTACCTCTAGTTGACTACCTCTTCCACCTCTAAGCTCCATTGTTGCTCCAAGCTCCATTTTCGCTCGATCTCTCTCCCTAGCCAATCAAACTTGTTGATTTGCTCGGGATTGGGTGACAAGGGCCCGATCTACACTTCCACCAAAGGATATTTGATTCCCCCACTTATCCCTTGCGGATCTTGTTACTCTTGGGTGTTAAGCACCCTAGGCAGTTGAGTCACCTCGAAGCCATACTCCATTGTGGTGAAGCTTCGTGGTGGTGTTGTTGTTGGGAGCCTCCGATTGTTGTGGAGATTGCCCCAACCTTGCTTGTAAAGGTTCGATCGCCGCCTTCAAGGGCACCAATAGTGGAATCACGGCATCTCGCATCGTGTGAGGCGTGAGGAGAATCTGATGGCCCTAGTTGCTTCTTGGGGAGCATTGTGCCTCCACACCGCTCTAACGGAGACGTACTTCCCCTCAAAAGGAAGGAACTCCGGTAACACATCCTCGTCTTCACCGTCTCCACTCTTGGTTATTTCGTGCCTTTACTTTCGCAAGCTTACTTATTGTTTCATATCTTGCTTGCTTGTGTGCTAGTTGTCATTGCATCATATAGGTTGCTCACTTAGTTGCATATCTAGACAACCTATTTGTTGCATAGTTTAATTTGGTAAAGAAAAGCTTAAAAATTGTTAGTTGCCTATTCACCCCCCCCCCCTCTAGTCAACCATATCGATCCTTTCAATTGGTATCAGAGCCTCGTCTCTTTATTAAGGACTTTGCCGTCCGAAGAGTATGGTTGACACCAACGATGGTGCGGAGGAACACTCCGGTGTGAATCCCATCTCATCTTCGACGAAGGGAACCTCGGTCTCGTGAGGAGTTCAATGTGGCATTAGACACATTGAAAACCTCCATGACGGCCGAGGTTAAAAGCATGTTTAATGATTTCCTAGAGGGACTTAAACTATCTACCGCACCTATGAAAGTGGGTGATCCTACTAACAAGGTGACGGATGCTTTCTCCGACAAGGGGGAAGCTAACAACGAAAAGAGTCCTTCTACTAGTGGTAGAAATGGCACCGGCATCTTTGCCCGTGTGGAACCCCCGGTTTATGGAGGGCCTCTCCCCTCCACTCATTTGAATCATGCCGGTCCACCTCCTAAATATGAGAAACATGAAGATTTTGATAATTGGGTCTATCGTTTTAAGCGTCATTTGAAACATGTGAACACTAACCTTTGGAGAGTCATTGAAGAAGTTTTTTATCCTCATGACCCAAGCAACTTCACTCCTCGAGAAGACGTGGACAATCAATTCAATGAGAGTGCCCTCTTCATCATCCAAGATGATATCCTTCCCGAAGATCTCCCTCACCTTCGACCCCATGTCGTGGCTAAAGAAGCATGGAAATGTGTCGAGGGTCTCTATCGTGGAAGTGCTAGCATCCAACGGTCCAACTATGAGGTGGTGCAAGATGAAGCCGACGAGTTTGCAATGAAAGAAGATGAAGAACCTCGTGAGCTCTTTCGACGAGTGACCAAACTCGCGGTGGCACTTTGAGATCATGGAAGCAAGGACACGGATGACAATTGGATCAAGCGGAAGTTCCTCAAGGCCATGATGCCCTACAACAAAGCCATGTCCTCCGTCATTCGTCAACGACCGGACTTCCACACCATGACCTCAAGTGAAGTGTTGGATGAGTTCGTTGCTATGAGCATCTTGGACAAGACTGCCGATAATGCGGTGCTCCGTTCTCAAAGAGCTAAGAAGCCTAACCTTGCCTTGAAGGCCAAGGTCATTGTCGAAGAAGAGGAAGAAGTGGAAGATGAGGAAAGCAACCCCGAAGACACCAAGTTTGACTACCATGAGCACATGGCCCTTGCTTCAAGACAATTTTGGAGCAAGAAGAGCTCAAGACCCAACTTCAACAAGAACAACTCAAGTGGTGTCAAGGGCAAGCAACGAGTTAGAACTTGCTTCAACTGTGGCAATGTGAGCCATTTCGTTGCGGGTTGTCCTTACGAGAAGCGGGAAGACAATGGTGGCAAGTTCATTCGGAAAGACAAAGCCAAGTCCGTCCCAAACAAGAACAACTTCATCAAGAAGACTCCCAACCGTGGGTTGGTGGTTCAAGAAGAATAACAAGAGGATGACGATGATGATGAGAATGAAGAAGCAACGGCCATGGCATCCATTGCCATTACTACTCCCCGGGTGTCTCTCTTCGAATCACCCAACGAAAACATCATCGCTAGATGCCTCATGGCTAAAGCTTCCAACAAGGTGTTTGCTTCCGGTGGGGGATCATGGTTGCTCGATAGTGGAGCAACAAATCATATGACCGGGAGCAAGGACTTGGTGGTGGACGTGCAAGAGATTCCATCTATGCCCACCAATGTCGAGTGGGGTGATGCATCACATTCTAAGGTATTGGGTCTCGGCAAGGTTGTCATTTCTCATGATCTAACGATCGAGAAAGTCATGCTTGTTGAGTCCCTTGCATTCAATTTACTTTCCGTTCGTCAACTCGCACTCATGGGCTTTGCCACATTCTTTGATATTGATACCGTGGCCCTCTTGTGGAGCAAGACTCTTAAAGTAGCCTTCGTTGGGCATGTCGAGAACGGTCTCTATGTGGTTAACTTTTCGGAGCAACCCACTAAGACCGCGACTTGCCTAATGGCTAAAGTTGACGTGGGATGGCTTTGGCATCGCCGGTTATTACGTCAATATGAGATCTTTGCAAAGTCTTCTCAAGGGGACCATGTTCATGGACTAACAAATGTTAGTTTTGCCAAAGATCGTGCTTGCAGTGCTTGTATCGAAGGAAAGCTTCATGAAAAGGCTCACCCTCCCTCAACCATCATCTACTCGAAGAGACCCTTGGAGCTCCTTCACATGGATCTCTTTGGGCCTCCATCCTTTGATAGTCTTGGAGGAAGAAAGTATTGCTTGGTGATTGTGGATGATTATTCAAGATACACGTGGGTATACTTCTTCAAGAGGAAGAGTGAGACCCAACAAACCCTCATCAACTTTGCAAATGAAGCTCAACGTCAACATGATGCAAAGATCTTGACAATAAGAAGCGACAACGGCACCGAGTTCAAGAACTACACCTTGGATGAGTTTCTTAGTGACGAGGAGATCAAGCATCAATATGCGGCTCCTTATACCCCTCAACAAAATGGTGTTGCAGAGAGGAAGAACCGGACGTTGATGGATGCGGCAAGGACCATGATGGCGGAGTTCAAGTCTCCGTACAACTTTTGGGCCGAAGCCATCAACACCGCATGTCATGCATCCAATCGGCTCTATCTTCGCAAAGGCTTGAACAATACTCCTTATGAGATCCTCACCGCAACAAGCCCAACCTCAAGTACTTCCGGTGTTCGGTTGTAAGTGTTTCATTCTCAAGAAAGGTGTTCGGTTGTCTAAATTTGAGGCTAGAGCTCATGAGGGCATATTTGTTGGTTATGCTACAAACTCTCATGCTTACCGTGTCCTCAACAAGTCCACGGACTCATTGAGGAGACGATGTAACGTGGAGTTTGACGAAAATAACGGCCCCAAGTGGAGCAAAGTGGTACTTGTGATGTAGGTGATGAAATTCCTCCCCAAGCCATAAGAAGAATGGGTATTGGTCAAATCCTACCCATTGAGGAACCCCTTGTGGCCGAAGGAGAAGGACAATGCTCTACTCAAGTAGAGCCATCACCTCATCAAGACCCACACGCTTCCGAAGAACAAAGTGAAGGCCCTCAACCTCGTGAACAAGACCAAGAGCAAGATCTACCTCAAGGCGGTGATGAACCACTAAATGATGCCCAAGGTCAAGTTCTCCCCCTCGAGCAAGTTCGAGATCAAGAGCAACCTCGAGATCAAGAACAAGCTCAAGACGGCGCTCAAGATCATCAAGTTAACCCTCCTCGTTCCACACCCGAGGAGGAATTAGAGCGTCGTGCTGTGAAGATTGCTTCCAAGCTCACCACCCAAGGCCATCTCATGGAAAATGTGGTTGGAAGCCTACGAAAGGGGGTAAGCACTCGTAGACAATTGGCAAACTATTGTGAACATCACGCGTTTGTCTCTTGTGTCGAACCCCAAAAGGTCTATGAGGCGCTCGAAGACTCGGATTGGCTCAATGCCATGCATGAAGAACTCAACAACTTCGAGTACAACAAGGTGTGGAGATTGGTGCCAAGACCATTCGGGAACCACAACGTCATTGGAACCAAGTGGATCTTCAAGAACAAGCAAGATGCTCATGGGAACATCATTCGCAACAAGGCAAGATTGGTAGCACAAGGCTACTCCCAAGTCGAGGGTATCGACTACGGTGAAACCTTTGCTCCGTTGCTCGCCTTGAATCCATTCGTTTGTTGATTGCTTATGCTTCCCATCACAACTTTAAGTTGCAACAAATGGATGTGAAAAGTGCTTTTCTTAATGGTCCCATTAATGAATTGGTCTATGTCAAGCAACCCCCCGGGTTCGAGGATCCCTACTTTCCGGATCATGTGTATCAACTCGATAAGGCACTCTATGGCCTTAAACAAGCCCCACGTGCGTGGTATGACCACCTTACCGAGTTGCTACAAGATCGTGGTTTTGAAGTAGGGCTAATCGACCCCACTCTTTTTACTAAGAAGGTCAACGAGGAGTTGTTTGTATGCCAACTATATGTTGATTATATTATCTTTGGTTCCCCTAACAAAGCTTTCAATGAAGAATTTGCCGCTCTCATGACCTCCAAGTTTAAGATGTCTTCGATGGGAGAGTTGAAGTTCTTCCTTGGTTTCGACATCAAGCAAAGAAGAGAAGGAACCTTCATCAACCAAGCCAAATACACTCAAGACATGCTTAAAAGGTTCAACCTAAGTGATGTCAAGCCGGCTACTACACCAATGCCTACCAAGTGCCAACTTGACATCGATCCCAATGGTAAAGCGGTGGATCAAAAGGTATATCGCTCCATGATTGGCTCCTTGCTTTACCTTTGTGCATCTAGACCGGATATCATGTTGAGTGTGGGGATGTGTGCACGTTTTCAAGCCGCACCAAAGGAAAGTCACTTTGTGGCGGTCAGCGAATCTTCGATATTTGGCTCATACCCCAAACTTTGGCTTATGGTACCCAAGAGGAGCAAACTTCAAGCTTGAAGGTTTCACGGATTTCGATTAGGCGGGAGACAAAGTGGATAGGAAGTCCACTTCGGAGGGTGCCAATTTCTTGGTTGCTCTTTGGTAAGTTGGTCTTCCAAGAAGCAAAGTTGTGTGTCTCTCTCGTCCACGAGCGGAGTATGTGGCGGCGGTAGTTGTTGTGCTCAACTCCTATGGATGAGGCAAACTTTAAAGGAGTACGGTGTCATTTGTGACAAAGTGCCTCTTTGGTGTGATAATGAAAGTGCCATCAAGATTTCTCTCAACCCGGTGCAACACTTCAAGACAAAGCACATTGAGATTCGGTATCACTTCATTCGGGATCACATTAGGCAAGGGGAGATCGAGCTCAAGTATGTCAACACTCATGATAACCTTGCAGATATTTTCACGAAGCCCTTGGATGAAGCAAGATTTCGCGAGTTAAGGCATGAGCTAAATATCATTGATTTGAGCAATGTGACTTGAACCCGTGCACCCCCCACCACACTCAACTTGTTGTCTACTCTAGGTGTAGGCATGGACATAGGGGGAGTGTTGTTCTCTCAATGAACTCTTCCTCCCCCCATTATGCATAAATAGATCACCTCTTTCACATTCGCCATTTTTTATGGTACTTGTGCTTCAAAGACGAGTTTTGGTCATGGGCCCAAGGATAATTCTTCGCGGTGCCATACCATCCAACTCAAACATAGGTGGCTTCGGCCACCGCCCTCTCCTCGAGAGGTTTGTCACTTAGGGATTGCCTGTTGTTCACTTGGTATGTGCTTGTTTTGTGCAGTTTGGTGTCGTGTTTGTTTTTGATGCAAAGGCACTTTTCTCTCTTGTTCGAAACTCTCGGTGGCGTGAGCTCACGGTACTACCGCGGTCGGTCACGGTACTACCGCGGCCAATCACGGTACTACTGCTGATGGGAGCACGGTACTACCGTCCCCAAGCGGCAGTAATTTTTTTACTGCCGCCTGGTTGAGCGGTACTACCGCCTCGGCGCGGTACTTCCGCCCGAGCAGTACTACCGCGATGACCCGCGGTACTACCGCGCCGGTTCGGGCACATGGGGATAAGGTCGGGCAGGGGGAGTTCCAACTCCCCCATACCCATTCGTCCCCTTCTCTCCACATCGCCCTTTCCTCTCTCGTGCTCACGAACGGAGCCGGCGTTCGTCGCCGGATCTCCTCCACCGGCTGCCCTCCCGTGATTCCGTCCGGTGGGATCGTTCCCCACCTCGTGCTCTTGCTATGGACCAAGGTTTTTCCCCAAATCCTTCTCCGTTTTGATTGTATTTGGTTCTTCTAGGTTTTGGGGGAGGCTTGTATGTTCTTGAGGTTCTTAGCCTAGATCTCTGCAAGAGTAGGATGAAGGAGTGTGGTATTGCATAGGATTTACACTTGTATTGTTGTCTTGCCCTAGATCTGATCACCGTAGCACCGCCATGGATTCGCGGGTCTTTTTCAGATTCAATTCCTGCTAGATCCGACGCGACGCGGTACTACCGCCCATAGGGTGCGGTACTACCGCTCTCACGGTACTACCGCCCCTAGGGAGCGGTACTACCGCGTGCCGTGCGGTACTCAATCCTTACTTCTGCCCCAGCCACGGTACTACCGTGACCCCTCACGGTACTACCGCGTCTGGAGCTGTACTAAGACTTGAGTATCGCACCCCATGGCAGTTCTACCGTGGCTCACATCTATCGCATGCCAACTTTCTCGTTTATCTTCTATGGGTTTCATGTGCTGTCTTATAGCCTTTGCATTGATCCTTTTCGACTTGTTTTGGTGCTTTGCGTGTGTGTTTTAGGTGGTGGCTCTCGCCGGGCCAATCCCGTTCGTGACACTGGTTCCAAGCGTCTGCGCAACCCCCAGAGAAGTTCGAGGGTCATCTGCATCGAAGCGCAATGTCAAGACCACCGCCAGCAAGCACAAGGAGCCCGCCAGGGGTATGGATGAGATAGGAGCTCAAGAGTATGTCCGCCTCAGGCAGCTTCACCCCTATGTGCACCCACGCTCCAGTGTCAGAGGATGTGAACTGTTCTGGAACAAGTCCCAAACCCAGATCTACTTGGATGTCATCAAGAACAAGCAGAATACCTATGTGGAGGTGAAGTGGATTGACATGCACCACATGAGGAAGGACAAGTTTCGTGACTACTTTGGAGAGGCTCTGGACTTGGTGGAGCAGTTTGGGATTGAGCATGTGATCTCTTTCCACATGGACTATGACCCTGAGATCATTTGTCAGTTCTTTGCCTCTGTGTTCTTTCACACCAATGATGAGAGGAGGATGACTTGGATGACCAATGGCCGCCAGCTATCTGCTACCTGGAAGGAGTTCATGGAGTTACTTCACGTTCCTGATGATGGACTTGACACTCCCGTTGGTGTTCGCCCTCACGGCAATGCTGACTCTGCTAACAAGGACAAGCTCACCCCGTTCATGGTTGAGAAGAAGCTAGCCACTGGCAAGATAATCTTGGTTCTCAACCCCTTTCTGGATATCATGTACCGCATCTTTCGCAACTCCTTGTTCCCACGCATCGGTGACAAAGACAAGTTTCATGCCTTCATGGTGGATATGATGCTTATATGCGAGGAGGCTCGCTCGTCTCAGACTCCGCCACTTGATGTCTCTCACATCATGTGGTGTGAACTTCGGTTTGCTGTGTTTAACCGGAAGGTGCCTATTTACGGGCCCTATCTATTTCTGCTGATTTCGAAGACTTGGGAGAAGATGTACCCTGAGGAGGAGTTCCTAGCTCCAGACTGGATTCGCCATGAGCCCATTTGTCTGCGGGTCAAACCCAACTGGGCTAACACAGCTACTCGTGCTGAGGCATCTACTGCGAGGGCTGCTGCTGCTGATGAGGATGTTGCTGGCGCTGAGGATGTTGATGAGGGCCGCTCTGCTAGGCCCTCTTAGAGTGACTCTAGGCCATCTTGGGCCAAGAAGTTGAAGGATAAGATGAAGTCTCTTTTCTGCATGCAAGCCAAGGGACAGTACAGGGCTCACGTGGTGTCCAAGGGGAGTCGTCGCCGGCACAACAAGGTCTTGAAGCTCTATGGCGAGGATGTGTCTGGCGGGTCTGAGGAGCGCATCACTCCTGAGACCGAGTGGATGGAGAAGCAAGGATACAAGTGGACTGATTCTGAGGAGGAGGCTGAGGAGTCCATTCCAGCTGCGGAGGAGTCTGACGAAGAGGAGTGGGACCGCTTCTCTGCTTGAGTCACCTCTTGCGTGTTTAGGTGTCCTCTCTGCCTTTTTGGCGTCTCGATGCCAAAGGGGGAGAGAGTGTAGGGATTTGGATTTGCAAGTTTGTGTGTTTGCCAGTTGAACTCTTTGCTGCTTTTATCGTTTGAACCTTGGTTATCTTATCTCATATGGTGTAAGACATATGCACTCTATCTATCCTAGCCAGCTTGTGTTATATTGTGCTACTTTCACGCTATGCTAGGATTATTTCCATGTCTTGGTCTCTAAAATATAGGGGGAGTGTTGATCCTAGTGTGTGTGCCATGCAGTCCAAAGCATTCATATATAGTGCACACATCTAGGGGGAGCCCCGTCTATATTTTAGAGTGGGGTTTGCCACTGCTTTAATCAATTCTTATCTATGTGCAAATCCCGTGTTGTCATCAATACACCAAAAAGGGGGAGATTGTAAGGGCATATTTATCCCTAAGTGTTTTGGTGATTGATGACAATACTCGTGCGGACTAATTGTGTGCCTTGAGTCCCACAGATACTTCATCATTAGGCACAAGACGATTCGGTGCCCCTCGGAGACTAACGAAGCCGGCGTTGTTCTACGTTTCTCTTTGGTGGAGTTGAGTCGTAGGAGAGCCGTACTATTAAGAGGGGGTCCGCGTCAGAAAGGTAGGGTGGAATCACACGTACACTTTCCCCTCCTTTCCTTGCACTTTGGAGCTACCCATCGTTATCGTGGTTGTGCGAAAATCGGCGACTATTGCTGTACTTGCGGTAGTACCGCAAGTACAAGCGGTAGTACCCGACGAACCCGCGGTAGTACCGCCCCTCTGGCGCGGTAGTACTGCGTACCTTGGCCTAGTGCCGTTCGGTCTTGATAGTAAGGCGGATGTGATTTTTACATCCGCGCCCTCGGTAATACCGCTCCTTTGGCGCGGTAGTACCGCCAAGCACTGCCTAGTGCCGCTCGGTGCGGTAGTAGGGGTGGATGTAATTTTTACATCCGCGGCACCTGATAGTACCGCTCGTTCTGCGGTAGTACCGCTGGTACCTGGTAGTACCGCTCCCTTGGAGTTGTAATCTTGTGGCCCTCGCGCTTAGTATCGCTGCGTCGCGGTAGTAGGCGCGGATGTAATTTTTTACATCCGTGCCTACCACGGTAGTACCGCGCCTTGAAGGCAGTAGTACCGCGTCGGGTTTTTGCACCACCCTAGTTTCTGCGGAAGTAGGCACGGATGAAATTTATTTCGTCCGCACCCTTCCCAGGCCGTGACTCTCCTACCTTGCGGAAGTACCGCAAGGGGGAGCGGTAGTACCGCGCAAGCGGTAGTACTGCCTCTTCCTCAGGCTTGTTCCGGCCTGTGCAGCTGCCACGGTAGTACCGTGGACACCCACGGTAGTACCGCGTGGCCTCGCGGTAGTACCGCTCCCTTGGAGCGGTAGTACCGTGAGTCGCGGGCAGAACTAGTGGATAACGGTTGGATCTTTTCCCCGACTATATAAGGGATGTCTTCTACCTCTAGTTGACTACCTCTTCCACCTCTATGCTCCATTGTTGCTCCAAGCTCCATTTTCGCTCGATCTCTCTCCCTAGCCAATCAAACTTGTTGATTTGCTCGGGATTGGGTGACAAGGGCCCGATCTACACTTCCACCAAAGGATATTTGATTCCCCACTTATCCCTTGCGGATCTTGTTACTCTTGGGTGTTAAGCACCCTAGGCAGTTGAGTCACCTTGAAGCCATACTCCATTGTGGTGAAGCTTCGTGGTGGTGTTGTTGTTGGGAGCCTCCGATTGTTGTGGAGATTGCCCCAACCTTGCTTGTAAAGGTTCGATCGCCGCCTTCAAGGGCACCAATAGTGGAATCACGGCATCTCGCATCGTGTGAGGCGTGAGGAGAATCTGATGGCCCTAGTTGCTTCTTGGGGAGCATTGTGCCTCCACACCGCTCTAACGGAGACGTACTTCCCCTCAAAAGGAAGGAACTCCGGTAACACATCCTCGTCTTCACCGTCTCCACTCTTGGTTATTTCGTGCCTTTACTTTCGCAAGCTTACTTATTGTTTCATCTCTTGCTTGCTTGTGTGCTAGTTGTCATTGCATCATATAGGTTGCTCACTTAGTTGCATATCTAGACAACCTATTTGTTGCATAGTTTAATTTGGTAAAGAAAAGCTTAAAAATTGTTAATTGCCTATTCACCCCCCCCCCTCTAGTCAACCATATCGATCCTTTCATGTAGGAGCCAATATGAACTTCCAGGTGATATGTCTCCATCGTATCTATAATTTATGAAGCATTCATGCTATTTTATTATCTGTTTTGAATGATTATGGGCTTTATTATACACTTTTATATTACTTTTGGGACTAACCTATTAACCGGAGGCCCAGCCCATATTGCTGTTTTATTGCCTGTTTTAGTATTTCGAGGAAAAGGAATATCAAACGGAGTCCAAACGGAATGAAACTTTGGCAGTGTGATTTTTTGGAAGAATATGATCCGGGAGACTTGGAGTTCATGTCAGAAGATCCTCGAGGAGGCCACGAGATAGGAGGCCCCCCCCCTACTGGGCGCGCCCCCTTGTCTCGTTGGCCCCTCGAGCACCTCCCGACTGACTTCTTTCGCCTATATAAGCCTACGTACCCTAAAAACATCGAATATCAAGATAGATCGGGAGTTCCGGCGCTGCAAGCCTCTGTAGCCACCAAAAACCTCTCGGGAGTCCGTTCCGGCACCCTGCCGGAGGGGGAACCCATCACCGGTGGCCATCTTCATCATCCCGGCGCTATCCATGACGAGGAGGGAGACCCTCGAGGCTGAGGGTATGTACCAGTAGCTATGTGTTTGATCTCTCTCTCTCTCGTGTTCTCTCTATGGCACGATCTTGATGTATCGCGAGCTTTGCTATTATAGTTGGATCTTATGATGTTTCTCCCCCTCTACTCTCTTGTGATGAATTGTGTTTCCCTCTTGAAGTTATCTTATCGAATTGAGTCTTTATTTGAGAACACTTGATGTATGTTTTGCCGTGTTTATCTATGGTGACAATGCGATATCACGTGCCACTTGATGTATGTTTTGGTGACCAACTTGCGGGTTCCGCCCATGAACCTATGCATAGGAGTTGGCACACGTTTTCTTGACTCTCCGGTAGAAACTTTGGGGCACTCTTTGAAGTACTTTTGTGTTGGTTGGATGAATCTGAGATTGTGTGATGCATATCGTATAATCATGCCCATGGCTACTTGAGGTGACAATGGAGTATCTAGGTGACATTAGGGTTTTGGTTGATTTGTGTCTTAAGGTGTTATTCTAGTACGAACTCTTGAATAGATCGATCCGAAAGAATAACTTTGAGGTGGTTTCGTACCCTACCATAATCTCTACGTTTGTTCTCCGCTATTAGTGGCTTTGGAGTGACTCTTTGTTGCATCTTGAGGGATTGTTATATGATCTATCTATGTTATTATTGTTGAGAGAACTTGCACTAGCTAGTGAAAGTATGAACCCTATGCCTTGTTTCCTATCATTGCAATACCGTTTACGCTCACTTTTACCATTAGTTACCTTGTTGTTTTTATATTTTCAGATTACAAATACCTATATCTACTATCCATATTGCACTTGCATCACCATCTCTTCGCGAACTAGTGCACCTATACAATTTACCATTGTATTGGGTGTGTTGGGGACACAAGAGACTCTTTGTTATTTGGTTGCAGGGTTGCTTGAGAGAGACCATCTTTATCCTACGGCTCCCATGGATTGATAAACCTTAGGTCATCCACTTGAGGGAAATTTGCTACTGTCCTACAAATCTGTGCACTTGCAGGCCCAACAACGACTACAAGAAGAAGGTTGCATAGTAGATGTCGGTGTCAAAACCGGCGGATCTCGGGTAGGGGGTCCCGAACTGTGCGTCTAGGCAGATGGTAAGAGGAGACAAGGGACACGATGTTTTTACCCAGGTTCCGGCCCTCTCGATGGAGGTAAAACCCTACTCCTACTTGATTAATATTGATGATATGGGTAGTACAAGAGTGGATCTACCACGAGATCAAGGAGGCTAAACCCAAGAAGCTAGCCTATGGTATGATTGTTGTTGTGATTGTTGTCCTACGGACTAAAACCCTCCGGTTTATATAGACACCGGAGAGGGCTAGGGTTACACAGAGTCGGTTACAATGGTAGGAGATCTACATATCCGTATTGCCAAGCTTGCCTTCCACGCCAAGGAAAGTCCCATCCGGACACGGGACGAAGTCTTCAATCTTGTATCTTCATAGTCTTGGAGTCCGGCCGATGATGATAGTTCGGCCATCCGGACACCCCCTAGTCCAGGACTCCCTCAGTAGCCCCCAAACCAGGCTTCAATGACGACGAGTCCGGCGCGTATATTGTCTTCGGCGTTGCAAGGCGAGTTCTCCTCCAAATTCCGTGTGCTTACCGAATAGTGTCCGGCGTCCTTATAAATGTTGCGTTCCTTGGCTTCCACGCCCAATAATGGCCCTCTTCCATGTGTCGCACGAATGCGAAAGGCCAGGGTATTGTTACATTTTACCCCCTAGCTGCGTGAATAAGCTGCCTATAAGAGAGGCAAGAATCCAGATCCAAATCACACCATCCTCCTTCCGCGAGTACTCATCGGAGCGCTTCTGACCAAAATCCATTCCATCATGGACCGTCGACACGGCTCCTCCTCTCGCGCTCCCAGCCCTCAGCCAGGAGATTGGAGGAGATGTTCGATTGCCGCCTGCCGAGCTGGTGGCGCTCAAGCGGAGGATACCTTCCTCCGCCTTTATGGTCCCAGTTCGAGCCGGGCTGGCCACCTACAAAGGTGGAAAGCAAGCGGAGAACACCCCCAGTCCCTCCAAAGGAGAGCGGGTGTGTTTCGTCCCTTATCTAATAAGGGGGCTCGGATTTCCCATACATCCGTTTCTCCGGGGGCTTCTGGAGTTCTACGGACTCCAGCTTCATCACCTTACGCCTGCCTCCATTCTGCACATTGCGGGCTTTGTAGCTCTTTGTGAGCTGTTCCTGGGCATCGAGCCCCATTTTGCACTGTGGAAGAGATTGTTTTGCCTCCTACCCCGTTCTCACAAGGGGTCAATATATCAAGTGGGAGGAGCCGAAATATGGCGCATCGCCGGGACCGGATATCTATCCGGAACCCCAAAGAAGGCGTCCGAAGACTGGCCCTCGGAATGATTTTATGTGGAAGATGCTCCACTGCCAGACCCAGTTTGGATCAGCCTCCCGGAGTTCAGGAAGGCTCCTCTGAAGAAACCCTTAAGTTGGCGCCCGCGGAGCCCTCAACAGGAGGAAGACAGGAGCGTCCATTATTTGATGGGCCGGATAAGGTTGCTGGCCCATTCCGGATTGACCATGATTGGAGTCATGGCCACGTGCATTATCACGAGGGTGCAGCCGCTCCAATATAGGGGCCACCCCATGTGGGATTTCAACGGGGAGAATGACGCCACCCGTCATGGCCGCAAGGGGCCGGGATCGGCCGTAGATCTGGTGAAGATCCTGTCTGGCTTGTACAAGGGGGAGAAGGAGGACCTCCTCCAAACGAGCCCACTGAATGGATTCTCCATGAATAACCCTCGGAGCTGGGTAAGCGGACGCTTGCTCATCCGATCCGTGCTTTCAAAGTTAAGCGCCTTACTTTATGATTTTCGACGCAGGAATTGCGCCGGGATGTGGAGGACATACACAGTCCGGGTCCACAACCCGAGGATCCGGGAAGATCCCTTGATCCAGCCTCCGAAGAGGATCCAGATATAAAGGTGGAGCTGATCGATGGGGTGTTCCACTAGCTTAGCATGGATAATGCTCTAGTCGCCATTACGACTGACTACCCCGGTTTATCTCCGGCTTCTCAGGTAACTATAACCGGAGACCTGACACTATCACTTCGTCTCTTATTTCTGACCACCGCATACCAACGGTGTCTCGCAGGAGGTGCCTTCAAGGCGGGAAGCTGATCCCACGGCGACTGACCAACCAGGGTCAGTTCGGCCCAGCGGGCGGAAGAGGGGTGCGGTGCAAATTGAAACGTCGCCGCAACGGTATGACATGCCACCGCTTTTAAGAAAAAGACCCCTATGAGGTATATTGATGCTCATAACTTTTTCAGGAGAAAGAGCGCTCACCGGACAGTGCCCGGAGAGGTCGCCAACCAAACCTCCGCCAGCCAAACTCCAACACCTGGTCCGGGGGGGAGGCAAGCGCAAGGCGCGAGCCGGATGCTCCTCCAACGGAGGATGCCGACAGGTTGTCCGCCACCAGGTCTGAGGTGGAGAGCGCCATGAATCACAGGTGCCGCCGGACAGTTCTTCGTGACGCATATTTCTCCCCTGAAAGGTGTTCGGGCCCAGCTGTCTGGCTCCGTGAAGGAGAATCAGCGGCTTCGTCGCGGCATCTATAGTAAGTGCTTGAGCAAACTCTTTTGAAAAGAAGAGTTCGACGAGGAAGTCAATTGACAGAAATATGTCTGTAGGTGTGCTCACAGGTCGCCCTACAGAGGAAATGCCCGGTTCAACGGGTGACCAACTTCCCAAGCTGGTGCAACTGCTCGAACGTGTTCGGCAGGCGATGAGTGGCGTCGCCCAGGCCTAATGGCTGTCCGGCTCCCTACCCGAGGGCCTTGGAGAGCTTGCGGAGAAGCTTCAGGGAGCACGGCAGCGCTTCCGTTTATGGAAGATATCGGCCTGCCGTCAAGGCGCCAGGGAGGCCTGGGCCATGGTGAAGACGCGGTACAAGAAGGCGGATCCAAACCACATGGCCGAGGTCGGACCTGTGGGGCCCGATGGGAAGGAGATCCCTGTGAGCTGAGTGTACCGCCAAGTAGAGTTGGCCGCTAAGTATTCCCAACGGGACTGTAAATTAGACAGCTTGTTAGACGGGATTGAGGAGGAGTACAGTCAGTCGATTTGACAATGTATTTAAAATGACATGTAAAATGACATGTAAAATGCCCTAGAGTCCGGAGTGTGTCCGAATACCTTCTCGGTTATGAAAAAACCAGGGCATGCATGGAGACCAGGCATAGGGGTCATTAGTGCTTTATCAGACAAGTGCCCAACTAGTTATGTTATATTACATCGTTAGTAAGAAACATCTTCCAGGGAGAATAGTTCCGTTAGGGGTTCCTTTCCCTGGGAGGCATGCCCTAAAGTGCATGTACGGACTGTGAAAAGAGCAGAAAAGCATCTGGGGGCAGATAAATGAATAAATAAGAAATCATCTTTCAAGTCACCGACCGAATATTCCCTTAAGAACGCTAGCTTTCGGCTCCACCCAGTCTGAGGTACACATCCGGCTGACCCGACAGTAACAATCGCAGAGGTGCTCCCTTTACCTCCTAGTCGAACAATCGGGAACGTAGGGGTAAGCACATGAACCAGGCAACCCAGCTTGGCCAAAACTTAAGTCATATCGATGCATATAATGGTGAATAAAAGGTACATGCGGAAGTTTGACGCATGTGTTGGGCATAAAGCCCGTATAAATAAGCTTTTGTTAAAGAAGCCCCCAGGTATAATGAGTGCGAGTAGCACGTCAAGTGTGTGTGAATGATGCGCAAATCAGCCCTCGAGGGCTTTATGAAAAAGGTGCGAGAAAAGAGAGAAACAAGAGACAACTGAAGTATAAAATGTGGATGGAGGAAGGAGACGAACTCTGAGTCCGGCGCTAGGCGTAGAATCTTCGGAGGCAGGCTGCGTTCCATGGGTTCGGCTCGAATTTTCGAGCCTGTTGCTGATAGAATGCGGAACGAGCCTTTGCCACGTCGCGCTCCTCCTCCAATGCGTCCAAGATGTCCTGCCGATCCAACTCGGCTTCTCTTTCTTCGTACATGCGCACTTGAGGTGAGTCATGAATTATATCGCAGGGCAAAACTGCCTCTGCGCCGTATACCATGAAGAATGGTGTGAATTCGGTAGTATGGTTTGGCGTGGTCCGCAGCCCCCAGAGTATGAAGTCGAGCTCCTCTACCCAGTGCGTGTTAGATTCCGTAAGGGACCGCACTAATCTGGGTTTGATGCCGCTCATGATTAGACCATTTGCTCGTTCAACTTGACTGTTGGTTTGAGGGTGATAGATTGAAGCGTAGTCGAGCTTAATGCCCATATGTTTGCACCAGAGTTTAACCTCGTCGACGTGAAGTTCGTGCCGCTATCGGTGATGATGCTGTGGGGGACACCGTAACGGTGTACTACCCCGGATATGAAGTCTATCACAGGTCCGGATTCGGCTGTTTTAACTGGCTTGGCCTCTATCCATTTGGTGAATTTGTCCACCATGACCAATAGGTATTTTTGCTTGTTTGTTCCCCCTTTAAGGGGTCCAACCATGTCAAGCCCCCAAACCGCAAACGGCCAGGTGATGGGTATAGTTTTGAGGGCGGTGGGTGGCATGTGGCTCTGATAGCAAAGAGCTGACAACCGACGCATCGTTGGACTAAGTCCTGAGCATCTGCCCGGGCCGTCGGCCAAGAAAATCCTGTACGGAAGGCCTTACCTACAAGGGCCCGGGATGCTGCGTGGTGTCCGCCTAGTCCGGCGTGAATTTCAGCCAGAAGATTTCGCCCTTCCTCTTCGGAGATGCACCTTTGAAAGACTCCGGTTGCGCTTTTCTTATAAAGTTCCCCCTCATGGACCTTGTAGGCTTTAGATCGCCGAACTATACAGCAGGCCTCATTTTGGTCTTCAGGAAGTTCCTGCCTAATTAAGTAGGCTAAAAATGGTTCCATCCACGAGGCAATGACTGCCATTATTTCGTGGGCGGAAGGTGTTATGTCATTGGCTGAGCCACCGGTTGTGTCAGAATGTTCGGTGTTGGGCGGTGCGGTTGGTTCCAGATTGTTGTTTCCGGACTACTCTTCCCATACTACGGATGGCTTAAAGAGCCGCTACAGGAAGATGTTTGGAGGGACGGCGTCGGGTTTTGCCCCGATGCGTGCCAACACGTCGGTTGTCTGGTTATTATCCCGGGCTACATGGTGGAATTCGAGTCCTTCGAACCGAGCTGACATTTTTAAGATGGCGTTACGGTAGGCTGCCATTTTCGGATCTTTGGCATCAAAGTCTCCATTTACTTGTGATATTGCGAGGTTTGAATCCCCGCGGACCTCGAGGCGTTGAATGCCCATGGAGATTGCCATCTGGAGACCGTGCAGAAGGGCCTCATATTCGGCTGCGTTGTTGGAGTCTGTGTAGATTATTTGAAGTACGTATTGGACGGTGTCTCCGGTTGGGGACGTCAAAACGACGCCAGCCCCCAAGCCGGCCAACATTTTAGAGCCGTCGAAATGCATGATCCAATTGGAGTATGCACCATACTCTTTGGGGAGTTCGGCTTCAGTCCATTCAGCGACGAAGTCAGCCAAGACTTGCGACTTTATAGCTCGCCGTGGTTTGTAGGTTATGTCAAATGGTAAGAGCTCAATGGCCCATTTGCAATCCTTCCCGTCGCGTCATGTTGTTTATGATGTCGTTGAGGGTACTTGGAGGCCATCGTTATCGAACACTCTTGAAAGTAGTGTCGCAGCTTCCGGGATGCCATGAACATCGCGTATGCTATCTTTTGATAATGCGGGTACCGGGACTTGCATGGAGTTGTGACAGTGGATACGTAGTACACTAGTTTTTGAAGAGGGAATTTATGCCCTTCTGTTTCTCGTTCGACGACGAGCACCACGCTTACAACTTGATGTGTTGCCACGTTGTATAACAACAATTGTTCGCCCAAGTTAGGCGCGGCCAGGACTGGATTTGTTGCCAATATGGCCTTTATTTCTTCGAGTCCGGCAGTGGCAGCATCCTTCCACTCGAAGTGTTCGGTGCGCCTGAGGAGGCGATAGAGGGGCAATGCCTTTTCTCCAAAACGGGAGATGAAGCGGCTTAGAGCCGCCACGCATCCATCAATTTTTGTATTTGTTTGAGGTCTTTTGGAATATCCAGTTGTGACAGAGCTCGGATCTTCACTGGGTTTGCTTCAATTCCTCTACCGGATACAATGAAGCCCAAGAGCTTTCCGGCTGGTATGCCGAAAACGCATTTTTCGGGGTTCAGCTTAATGGCATATGCTCGGAGGTTGTCGAATGTGAGCCTCAAGTCGTCTACTAGAGTTTCGACGTGTTTGGTCTTGACGACCACGTCGTCTACGTATGCCTCTACTGTTTTGCCGATCTGGGTAGCCAGACATGCCTGAATCATGCGCTGATATGTTGCGCCGGCGTTTTTGAGTCCAAAGGGCATCGTGTTGAAGCAGAATGGTCCGTATGGAGTAATGAATGCCGTTGCGGCTTGGTCCGCCTCCACCATCTTGATTTGATGGTAGCCGGAGTATGCGTCGAGGAAGCACAGTGAATCGTGTCTTGCGGTAGCATCGATTATTTGATCGATGCGGGGAAGGGGGAAAGGATCCTTTGGACAAGCCTTGTTAAGGTCTTTAAAATCGACACATAGGCGCCAGGATTTGTCCTTTTTTGGTACCATTACCAGGTTTGCTAGCCAGTCTGGATGTTTGATGTATCTGATGAATCCGGCTTCCAATAGTTTGGCTCGCTCCTCTCCCATTGCCTGTCTTTTGGGTTCGAAAAATCGCCGAAGAGCCTGTTTGAATGGCTTGAATCCTTTTAGGATGTTTAGGCTGTGTTCTGCCAATCTGCGTGGGATTCCTGGCATATCTGAAGGGTGCCAGGCAAAGATGTCCCAATTCTCCCGAAGGAATTCTCGTAGTGCGGCGTCTACATCGGGGTTTAACTTTGCCCCAATGGAGGCCGTCTTTGTTGGGTCCGTTGGATGGACCTGGAATTTGACTATTTCGTCCGCTGGTTTAAAAGAGGTGGACTTGGATCTCTTATCGAGTATCACATCGTCCCTGTTCACCATAGAGCGCAGCGCAGTGAGTTCCTCCGCCGCTAGGGCTTCGGATAGTGCCTCTAGGGCTAATGCGGCTGTCTTGTTTTCGGCGCGGAGTGCTATGTCCGGATCACTGGCAAGGGTGATGGTTCCATTGGGCCCGGGCATTTTAAGCTTCATGTACCCGTAATGGGGTATGGCTTGGAAAATTGTGAACGCCTCTCGTCCTAATAAAGCGTGATATATGCTGCTGAACGAGGCCACTTGGAACGTGACCTCCTCGGACCTGTAATTGTCCGGTGAGCCGAACACCACATGAAGTGTGATTTTTCCTGTGCAGCGTGCTTCCCGGCTAGGGATTATTCCTCTAAAGGTTGTCCTGCTTCGCTCAATGCGGCTCCAGTCTATTTCCATTTTTTGAAGGGTTTCCTCGTAGATGAGGTTTAATCCGCTGCCGCCATCAATGAGTACCTTGGTAAGACGAAAGCCGTCCACTATTGGACTGAGGACCAATGCGGCTGGTGCTCGGGCTGTTCGGAATTTAGGTTCATCGCTGGCGTTGAAGGTGATGGCCGTGTCGCTCCATGGATTTGTTGTTGCTACTTGGTAGACATCAGCGAGGCTGCGGATTGTTCTTTTCCGCATATTATTTGATCTGAAAGTCTCAAAGACTGTTAATACCGTACTGGTACTGTTGGGGTGGGTCTCCGGGGCTAGAAGCTCTTCGCCACTTTTGGCCACCTGCCGCAGTATCCAACATGCTCGAAGGCTATGTTATTAGACAAGTGCCCAACTAGTTATGTTATATTACATGGTTAGTAAGAAACATCTTCCAGGGAGAATAGTTCCGTTAGGGGTTCCTTTCCCTGGGAGGCATGCCCTAAAGTGCATGTCCGGACTGCGAAAAGAGCAGAAAAGCATCAGGGGGCAGATAAATGAATAAATAAGAAATCATCTTTCAAGTCACCGACCAAATATTCCCTTAAGAACGCTAGCTTTCGGCTTCACCCAGTTTGAGGTACACATCCGGCTGACCCGGCAGTAACAATCGCAGAGCTGCTCCCTTTACCTCCTAGCCGAACAATCGGGAACGTAGGGGTAAGCACAGGAGCAAGGCAACCCAGCTTGGCCAACACTTAAGTCATATCGATGCATATAATGGTGAGTAAAAGGTACATGCGGAAGTTTGACGCATGTGTTGGGCATAAAGCCCGTATAAATAAGCTTCAGTTAAAGAAGCCCCCAGGTATAATGAGTGCGAGTAGCACGTCAAGTGTGTGTGAACGATCGCAAATCAGCCCTCGAGGGCTTTATGAAAAGGTGCGAGAAAAGAGAGAAACAAGAGACAACTGAAGTATAAAATGTGGACGGAGGAAGGAGACGAACTCTGAGTCCGGCGCTAGGCGTAGAATCTTCGGAGGCAGGCTACGTTCCATGGGTTCGGCTTGAGTCTTCGAGCCTGTTGCTGATAGAATGCGGAACGAGCCTTTGCCACGTCGCGCTCCTCCTCCAATGCGCCCAAGATGTCCTGCCGATCCAACTCGGCTTCTCTTTCTTCGTACATGCGCACTCGAGGTGAGTCATGAATTATATCGCAGGGCAAAACTGCCTCTGCGCCGTATACCATGAAGAATGGGGTGAATTCGGTAGTACGGTTTGGCGTGGTCCGCAGCCCCAGTCTGGTCGAGCTCCTCTACCCAGTGCGTGTTAGATTCCGTAAGGGACCGCACTAATCTGGGTTTGATGCCGCTCATGATTAGACCATTTGCTCGTTCAACTTGACCATTGGTTTGAGGGTGATAGATTGAAGCGTAGTCGAGCTTAATGCCCATATTTTTGCACTAGAGTTTAACCTCGTCGGCCGTGAAGTTCGTGCCGCTATCGGTGATGATGTTGTGGGGGACACCGTAACGGTGTACTACCCCGGATATGAAGTCTATCACAGGTCCGGATTCGGCCGTTTTAACTGGCTTGGCCTCTATCCATTTGGTGAATTTGTCCACCATGACCAATAGGTATTTTTGCTTCTTGGTTCCCCCTTTAAGGGGTCCAACCATGTCAAGCCCCCAAACCGCAAACGGCCAGGTGATGGGTATAGTTTTGAGGGCGGTGGGTGGCATGTGGCTCTGATAGCAAAGAGCTGACAACCGACACATCGTTGGACTAAGTCCTGAGCATCTGCCCGGGCCGTCCGCCAATAAAATCCTGTACGGAAGTCCTTACATACAAGGGCCCGGGCTGCAGCGTGGTGTCCGCCTAGTCCGGCGTGAATTTCAGCCAGAAGATTTCGCCCTTCCTCTTCGGAGATGCACCTTTGAAGGACTCCGGTTGCGCTTTTCTTATAAAGTTCCCCCTCATGGACCTTGTAGGCTTTAGATCGCCGAACTATGCAGCGGGCCTCATTTTGGTCTTCAGGAAGTTCCTGCCTAATTAAGTAGGCTAGGAATGGTTCCATCCACGAGGCAATGACTGCCATTATTTCGTGGGCGGAAGGTGTTATGTCATTGGCTGAGCCACCGGTTGTGTCAGAATGTTCGGTGTTGGGCGGTGCAGTTGGTTCCAGATTGTTGTTTCCGGACTCCTCTTCCCATACTACGGATGGCTTAAAGAGCCGCTCCAGGAAGATGTTTGGAGGGACGGCGTCGGGTTTTGCCCCGATGCGTGCCAACACGTCGGTTCTCTGGTTATTATCTCGGGCTACATGGTGGCATTCGAGTCCTTCGAACCGAGCTGACATTTTTAAGATGGCGTTACGGTAGGCTGCCATTTTCGGATCTTTGGCATCAAAGTCTCCATTTACTTGTGATATTGCGAGGTTTGAATCCCCGCGGACCTCGAGGCGTTGAATGCCCATGGAGATTGCCATCCGGAGACCGTGCAGAAGGGCCTCGTATTCGGCTGCGTTGTTGGAGTCTGTGTAGATTATTTGAAGTACGTATTGGACTGTGTCTTCGGTTGGGGACGTCAAAACGACGCCAGCCGCCAAGCCGGCCAACATTTTAGAGCCGTCGAAATGCATGATCCAATTGGAGTATGCACCATAGTCTTTGGGGAGTTCGGCTTCAGTCCATTCAGCGACGAAGTCAGCCAAGACTTGCGACTTTATAGCTCGCCGTGGTTTGTAGGTTATGTCAAATGGTAAGAGCTCAATGGCCCATTTTGCAATCCTGCCCGTCGCGTCGCGGTTGTTTATGATGTCGTTGAGGGGTACTTCGGAGGCCACTGTTATCGAACACTCTTGAAAGTAGTGTCGTAGCTTCCGGGATGCCATGAACACCGCGTATGCTATCTTTTGATAATGTGGGTACCGGGACTTGCATGGAGTTAAGACAGTGGATACGTAGTACACTAGTTTTTGAAGAGGGAATTTATGCCATTCTGTTTCTCGTTCGACGACGAGCACCACGCTTACAACTTGATGTGTTGCCGCGTTGTATAACAACATTGGTTCGCCCAGGTTAGGCGCGGCCAGGACTGGATTTGTTGCCAATATGATCTTTATTTCTTCGAGTCCGGCAATGGCAGCATCCGTCCACTCGAAGTGTTCGGTGCGCCTGAGGAGGCGATAGAGGGGCAATGCCTTTTCTCCCAAACGGGAGATGAAGCGGCTTAGAGCCGCCACGCATCCAGTCAATTTTTGTATTTGTTTGAGGTCTTTTGGAATATCCAGTTGTGACAGAGCTCGGATCTTCGCTGGGTTTGCTTCAATTCCTCTACCGGATACAATGAAGCCCAAGAGCTTTCGGTGATGCGCCAAAACGCACTTTTCGGGTTCAAATTTTAATGGCATATGCTCGGAGGTTGTCGAATGTGAGCCTCAAGTCGTCTACTAGAGTTTCGACATGTTTGGTCTTGACGACCACGTCGTCTACGTATGCCTCTACTGTTTTGCCGATCTGGATAGCCAGACATGTCTGAATCATGCGCTGATATGTTGCGCCGGCGTTTTTGAGTCCAAAGGGCATCGTGTTGAAGCAGAATGGTCCGTATGGAGTAATGAATGCCGTTGCGGCTTGGTCCGCCTCTGCCATCTTGATTTGATGGTAGCCGGAGTATGCGTCGAGGAAGCACAGTGAATCGTGTCTTGCGGTAGCATCGATTATTTGATCGATGCGGGGAAGGGGGAAAGGATCCTTTGGACAAGCCTTGTTAAGGTCTTTAAAATCGACACATAGGCGCCAGGATTTGTCCTTTTTTGGTACCATTACCAGGTTTGCTAGCCAGTCTGGATGTTTGATGTCTCTGATGAATCCGGCTTCCAATAGTTTGGCTCGCTCCTCTCCCATTGCCTGTCTTTTGGGTTCCGAAAATCGCCGAAGAGCCTGTTTGACTGGCTTGAATCCTTTTAGGATGTTTAGGCTGTGTTCTGCCAATCTGCATGGGATTCCTGGCATATCTGAAGGGTGCCAGGCAAAGATGTCCCAATTCTCCCGAAGGAATTCTCGTAGTGCGGCGTCTACATCGGGGTTTAACTGTGCCCCAATGGAGGTCGTCTTTGTTGGGTCCGTTGGATGGACCTGGAATTTGAATATTTCGTCCGCTGGTTTAAAAGAGGTGGACTTGGATCTCTTATCGAGTATCACATCTTCCCTGTTCACCATAGAGCGCAGCGCAGTGAGTTCCTCCGCCGCTAGGGCTTCGGATAGTGCCTCTAGGGCTAATGCGGCTGTCTTGTTTTCAGCTCGGAGTGCTATGTCCAGATCACTGGCAAGGGTGATGGTTCCATTGGGCCCGGGCATTTTAAGCTTCATGTACCCGTAATGGGTATGGCTTGGAAAATTGTGAATGCCTCTCGTCCTAATAAAGCGTGATATCTGCTGCTAAACGAGGCCACTTGGAACGTGACCTCCTCGGACCTGTAATTGTCCGGCGAGCCGAACACCACATCAAGTGTGATTTTTCCTGTGCAGCGTGCTTCCCGGCTAGGGATTATTCCTCTAAAGGTTGTGCTGCTTCGCTCAATGCGGCTCCAGCCTATTTCCATTTTTTGTAGGGTTTCCTCATAGATGAGGTTTAATCCGCTGCCGCCATCCATGAGTACCTTGGTAAGACGAAAGCCGTCCACTATTGGACTGAGGACCAATGCGGCTGGTGCTCGGGCTGTTCGGAATTTAGGTTCATCGCTGGCGTTGAAGGTGATGGCCGTGTCGCTCCATGGATTTGTTGTTGCTACTTGGTAGACTTCAGCGAGGCTGCGGATTGTTCTTTTCCGCATATTATTTGATGCGAAAGTCTCAAAGACTGTTAATACCGTACTGGTACTGTTGGGGTGGGTCTCCGGGGCTAGAAGCTCTTCGCCACTTTTGGCCACCGCATATCCAACATGCTCGAAGGCTATGAGTTGGAGTGGCGCCCTCTGTACTATGAATTTTACAGGGTCCGCTGAGCCATCCCTCCAGTACGGTTCCGTGCCCTTTATGGGGTTTTTGCTTTTTGGTTCTTGTCCTGGGTGCCTGAGCATGGTGCACCCTTTTGTTTTGGACTAGGGTTGTGTTTGGAGCCGGATTGTCCCAAAACTTAGTTTCGGTTTTCCGGACACTCTCCATCACACAGTATTTTCGTACTATGGATACCAGGTTGGCGAAGCGTGTAATTTCCCGATGACTTACGGCGTTCAAGATTCCCTTGTTCGTGCAATTGTTGTAGAAAATTGAAATTGCGTTTTCCTCACGGGAGTCCTTTATCCTGTCCATAACGAGGAGGAATCTGGCCCAGTAATGATGTACCGTTTCAGTGGGCTCTTGCTGGATTTGAGATAGATCGCTTATGTTTGGGTGGGCGGGTGGAATTAATTCCGGAACCCTTCCCAACTTGAGGCTCAAGGGCCGAAAAGATTCTGAGTTTGGAAGCTTGGATTGCTGGATGTCGTCCAATGAATCTGGTTCGCTGCCTGACTTTAGGTTTAGTACTTGATTGACGTCCGTCCCTTCGCGGGAATCCGGCATGGAGGGGTCAGGAGTCCGGACATATATTGTTTTTAATACAGGGGGAGAATCGCCGCGTTGTTCTTCTACCACGGCAACGTGATGGGTAACCTGGGGAGAGTCAACCTCTCTCAGATCGGTTTCAAGCCCAATCTGATTGTAGTCTGTAGCGACTCCCAGGGCGGCAAAGCGATCCAAGATCTCGTTTACGGAAGAGAGCTCCATTGGATCCAGCTGCTCGGTAAATTCCGAGTTGACATGAAGATCGCTTTTGATGATCCGAGAGGTCATCGTCGGAGCGGTGGCCGAACAGGCGGTCATAAGAAAACCACCCAGCCAGATAGTTTGGCCGGCGGCCAAAGCTCCTTTGGCAATGGTACCGTCTTTAAAGACGGGAAGAGGCATCCTTCCTGATCGTGATGGCACAGAGGAACTCTTAAGGATGGCAATTTTACCCACGGGTACGGGTACCCGCGGGTACCGTACCCGCATGGGCAGGGTATGGGCACAATTTTATATCCATGGGTAATACCCATACCCTACCCGTTAAGTCATGGGTAGGGTACGGTATAACTTTGTACCCACGGGTATACCCATACCCTGCCCGCTTGTAAACTAATGTTAAGTTGCTGTCAATTAACCATTAATTTGTCATGTGGCTTGTCTACTCCAATTGACTTATGAGTATGTTGTACTCATCTACCAGTTATTGAGTTGAGATAATTGTTTTTTTGTCAAATGTGCTATCAATGAGCGTAAAAATGTGAACAACTCATGTACTATTTGTTCTACCCGTTGGGTACCCAATGGGTATGGGTACCCGCCGGGTATGGGTATGGGTAAAGTTTCATACCCATGGGTACGGGTATGGGTAGAATTTTGTACCCACCGACTATACGGGTATGGGTATGGTATTGCTCTACCATGTCCATACCCTACCCATTGCCATCCTTAGGAACTCTCAATGAAAGCACCAATGTCGGTGTCAAAACCGGCGGATCTCGGGTAGGGGGTCCCGAACTGTGCGTCTAGGCGGATGGTAACAGGAGACAAGGGACACGATGTTTTTACCCAGGTTCGGGCCCTCTCGATGGAGGTAAAACCCTACTCCTGCTTGATTAATATTGATGATATGGGTAGTACAAGAGTGGATCTACCACGAGATCAAGGAGGCTAAACCCTAGAAGCTAGCCTATGGTATGATTGTTGTTGTGATTGTTGTCCTACGGACTAAAACCCTCCGGTTTATATAGACACTGGAGAGGGCTAGGGTTACACAGAGTCGGTTACAATGGTAGGAGATCTACATATCCGTATTGCCAAGCTTGCCTTCCACGCCAAGGAAAGTCCCATCCGGACACAGGACGAAGTCTTCAATCTTGTATCTTTATAGTCTTGGAGTCCGGCCGATGATGATAGTTCCGCCATCCGGACACCCCCTAGTCCAGGACTCCCTCATTAGCCCCTGAACCAGGCTTCAATGACGACGAGTCCGGCGCGCATATTGTCTTCGGCATTGCAAGGCGGGTTCTCCTCCAAAGTCCGTGTGCTTACCGAATAGTGTCCGGCTTCCTTATAAATGTTGTGCTCCTTGGCTTCCGCGCCCAATAATGGTCCTCTTCCTCGTGTCGCACGAATGCGAAAGGCCAGGCCATTGTTACATTTTTAACCCCTTACATATCACCAGGTTCCGCTATTGGTTATTGACCAGAGATGAGTCTCGGTCATGTCTACATAGTTGTCGAACCCGTAGGGTCCGCACGCTTAACATTCGATGACGATCGGTATTATGAGTTTATGTGTTTTGAAGTACCGAAGATCGTTTGGAGTCCCGGATGTGATCACGGACATGACAAGGAGTCTCAAACTGGTTGAGACATAAAGATTCATATATTGGAAGGCTACGTTTGGACACCGAAATGGTTCCTGATGAGTTCGGGCATTTTTCGGAGTACTAGGAGGTTACCGGAACCCTCCCCCCCCCCCTGGGTAGTCAACTGGCTTTATTGGGCCTTAGTGGAAGAGAGGAGGAGGCGGCCAGGTGGAGGGCGTGCCCCCCAAGCCCAATCAGAATTGGGGTGGGGGCAGCCCCCCTTTCCTTCTCTACCTCTCCCTCTTCCTTGTTCTCCTGCTCCAACTAGGGAAGGGGGGAAACCTACTCCTACTAGTAGTAGGAATCCCCCTTGGGGCGCGCATAGAGAGGGTTGGCCCTCCCCTCCTCCACTCCTTTATATACGAGGGAGGGGGCACCCCATAGACACACAAGTTGACAGTTGTCTTAGCTATGCGTGGTGCCCTCTCGACAGATATCCACCTCGGTCATATTGTTGTAGTGCTTAGGCCGGCAAAGCCCTGCATCGGTAACTTCATCATCACCATCATCACGCCGTCATCCTGAGAAACTTTCCCTCGGCTTGAGCTGGATCAAGAGTATGAGGGACGTCACCGAGTTGAACGTGTGCAGATCACGGAGGTGTCGTGCATTCAGTACTTGATCGGTTGGATCGCGAAGACGTTCGACTACATCAATCGCGTTACTTAACGCTTCCGATTTTGGTCAACAAGGGTACATGGACACACTCTCCCGCTTGTAGCTATGCATCACATAGATAGATCTTGCATGATCGTAGGTAAATTTTTTGAAATACGGCGTTCCCAATAGTGGTATCAGAGCCAAGTCTATGCGTAGGTGTTATATGCACGAGTAGAACACAAAGAGTTGTGGGCGATAATAGTCATACTGCTTTCCAGCATGTCATACTTTGATTCAGCGGTATTGTTGGATGAAGCAGCCTAGACCAACATTACGCGTACGCTTACGCGAGACTGGTTCTACCGACATGTTTTGCACACAGGTGGCTGGCGGGTGTCAGTTTCTCCAACTTTAGTTGAATCGAGTGTGACTACGCCCGGTCCTTGTTGAAGGTTAAAACAGCACACTTGACGAAAAATCATTGTGGTTTTTGATGCGTAGGTAAGAACGATTCTTGCTAAGCCCGTAGCAGCCACGTAAAACTTGCAACAACAAAGTAGAGGATGTCTAACTTGTTTTTACAGGGCATGTTGTGATGTGATATGGTCAAGACATGATGCTATATTTTATTGTATGAGATGATCATGTTTTGTAATAGAGTTATCGGCAACTGGCAGGAGTCATATGGTTGTCGCTTTATTGTATGCAATGCAATCGCCATGTAATTGTTTTTACATTATCATTAAGCGGTCACGATAGTCGTAGAAGCAATAGTTGGCGAGACGAAAACGATGCTACGATGGAGATCAAGGTGTCGCGCCGGTGACAATGGTGATCATGACGGTGCTTTGGAGATGGAGATCAAAGGCACAAGATGATGATGGCCATATCATATCACTTATGTTGATTGCATGTGATGTTTATCCTTTATGCATCTTATTTTGCTTAGTTCGGCGGTAGCATTATAAGATGATCTCTCACTAAATTTCAAGGTATAAGTGGTCTCCCTGAGTATGCACCGTTGCTACAGTTTGTTGTGCCGAGACACCACGTGATGACCGGGTGTGATAAGCTCTTCATTCACATACAATGGGTGCAAGACAGTTTTGCACACGCAGAATCCTCGGGTTAAAATTGACGAGCCTAACATATGCAGATATGGCCTCAGAACACTGAGACCGAAAGGTCGAGCGTGAATCATATAGTAGATATGATCAACATAGTGATGTTCACCATTGAAAACTACTCCATCTCACGTGATGATCGGACATGGTTTAGTTGATTTGGATCACGTGATCACTTAGATGGTTAGAGCGATGTCTATCTAAGTGGGAGTTCTTAAGTAATATGATTAATTGAACTTTAATTTATCATGAACTTTGTACCTGATAGTATTTTGCATGTCTATGTTGTTGTAGATCAATGGCCCATGGTACTGTTCCTTTGAATTTTAATGCGTTCCTAAAGAAAGCTAAGTTGAAAGATGATGGTAGCAACTACACAGACTGGGTCCATAACTTGAGGATCATCCTCATTGCTGCACAGAAGAATTACGTCTTGGAAGCACCGCTAGGTGCAAGACCCGCTGCAGGAGCAACACCGGCGTTGTGAACGTCTGGCAGAGCAAAGCTGATGACTACTCAATAGTTCAGTGTGCCATGCTTTACGTCTTAGAACCATAACTTCGACGTTTTGAACGTCATGGAGCATATGACATGTTCCAGGAGTTGAAGTCAATATTTCAAGCAAATGACTAGATTGAGAGATATGAAGTCTCCAATAAGTTCTATAGCTGCAAAATGGAGGAGAATAGTTCTGGCAGTGAGCATATACTCAAAATGTCTGGGTATCATAATCACTTGAATCAACTGGGAGTTAATCTTCCGGTTGATAGTATCATTGACAGAGTTCTTCAATCACTGCCACCAAGCTACAAAAGCTTCGTGATGAACTATAACATGCAAGGGATGGATAAGACAATTCCCGAGCACTTCGCAATGCTAAAAGCTGCGGAGGTAGAAATCAAGAAGGAGCATCAAGTGTTGATGGTCAACAAGACCACCAGTTTCAAGAAAAAGGGTAAAGGGAAGAAGGGGAACTTCAAGAAGAATGGCAAGCAAGTTGCTACTCAAGTGAAGAAACCCAAGTCTGGACCTAAGCCTGAGACTAAGTGCTTCTACTGCAAAGGGACTGGTGACTGGAAGCGGAACTGCGACAAGTATTTGGCGAATAAGAAGGATGGCAAGATGAACAAAGGTATATGTGATATACATGTTATTGATATGTACCTTACTAATGCTCGCAGTAGTGCCTGGGTATTTGATATTGGTTCTGTTGCTAATATTTGTAAATCGAAACAGGGACTATGGATTAAGCGAAGATTGGCTAAGGACGAGGTGACGATGCGCGTGGGAAATGGTTTCAAAGTCAATGTGATCACCGTCGGCACGCTACATCTACATCTACCTTCCGAATTAGTTTTATACTTGAATAATTGTTATTTGCTGCCAGCATTAAGCATGAATAGTATATTTGGATCTTGTTTGATGCGAGAAGGTTATTCATTTAAATCTGATAATAATGGTTGTTCTATTTATATGAGTAATATCTTTTATGGTCATGCACCCTTGAAGAGTGGTCTATTTTTGTTGAGTCTCGATAGTAGTGATACACATATTCATAATATTGAATCCAAAAGATGCAGAATTGATAATGATATTGCAACTTATTTGTGGCATTGCCGTTTTGGTCATATTGGTGTAAAGCGCATGAAGAAACTCCATATTGATGGACTTTTGGAATCACTTGATTATGAATTACTTGGTACTTGCGAACCATGCCTCATGGGCAAGATGACAAAAACTCCGTTCTCTGGAACAATGGAGCGAGCAACAGATTTGTTGGAAATCATACATACTGATGCATGTGGTCCAATGAATATTGAGGCTCGCGGTGGGTATCATTATTTTCTGACCTTCACAGATGATTTAAGAAGATATGGGTATATCTACTTGGTGAAACATAAGTCTGAAACATTTGAAAAGTTCAAAAAAATCAGAGTGAAGTGGAAAATCATCGTAACAAGAAAATAAAGTTTTTGCGATCTAACCGTGGAAGAGAATATTTGAGTTACGAGTTTGGTCTTCATTTGAAACAATGCGGACGTTTCGCAACTCACGCCACCCGGAACACCACAGTGTAATGGTGTGTCCGAACGTTGTAACCGCACTTTATTAGATATGGTGCGATCTATGATGTCTCTTACTAACTTACCGCTATCGTCTTGGGGTTATGCTTTAAAGACGGCTGCATTCACGTTAAATAGGGCACCATCTAAATCCGTTGAGACAACACCTTATGAATTGTGGTTTGGCAAGAAAGCCAAGTTGTCGTTTCTCAAAGTTTGGGGACTGCGATGCTTATGTGAAAAACCTTCAACCTGGTAAGCTCGAACCCAAATCAGAGAAATGTGTCTTCATAGTATACCCAAAGGAAACTGTTGGGTACACCTTCTATCACAGATCCGAAGGCAAGACATTCGCTGCTACGAATGGATCCTTTCTAGAGAAGGAGTTTCTCTCGAAAGAAGTGAATTGAAGGAAAGTAGAACTTGATGAGGTAATTGTACCTGATCCCTTATTGGAAAGTTGTTCATCACAGTTCATGTGACACCTACACCAATTAGTGAGGAAGCTAATGATGATGATCATGTAACTTCAGATCAAGTTACTACCGAACCTCGTAGGTCAACCAGAGTAAGATATGCACCAGAGTGGTACGGCAATCCTGTTCTGGAGGTCATGTTACTTGACCATGACGAACATATGAACTATGAGGAAGCGATGATGAGCCAAGATTCCGTGAGATGGCTTGAGGCCATGAAATCGGAGATGGGATCGATGTATAAGAACAAAGTGTGGACTTTGGTTGACTTTCCCGCCATAGAGAGTAAATTGATCTTCAAGAAGAAGACTGACGCTGATGGTAATGTTACTGTCTACAAAGCTCGACTTGTTGCGAAAGGTTTTCGACAAGTTCAAGGAGTTGACTACGGTGAGACCTTCTTATCCATAGCGATGCTTAAGTCCGTCCGAATCATGTTAGCAATTGCCGCATTTTATGATTATGAAATTTGGCAAATGGATGTAAAAACTGCATTCCTGAATGGATTTCTGGAAGAAGAGTTGTATATGATGCAACCCGGAGGTTTTATCAATCCAAAGGATGCTAACAAAGTGTGCAAGCTCCAGCGATCCATTTACGGACTGGTGCAAGCATCTCGGAGTTGGAATAAATGTTTTGATAGTGTGATCAAAGCATATGGTTTTATACAGACTTTTGGAGAAGCATGTATTTACAAGAAAGTGAGTGGGAGCTCTATAGCATTTCTAATATTATATGTGGATGACATATTGTTTATTGGAAATGATATATAATTTCTGGATAGCATAAAAGGATACTTGAACAAGATTTTTTTTCAATGAAAGACCTTGGTGAAGTTGCTTATATATTGGGCATCAAGACCTATAGAGATAGATCAAGACGCTTAATTGGACTTTCACAAAGCACATACCTTGATAAAGTTTTGAAGCAGTTCACACTACTAGGAAAAGGGCTATAGATGATATGGACACTAATGGCGCACCATACATGTGGTGCGCCACTACTATATACTAATGGCGCACGATGTGTTGGTGCGCCATTAGTGTCCAAATACTAATGGCGCACCAGATCCACGGTGCGCCATTAGTAACAATTTTTTATTTTTTTTTCAAAACTAGTAATGGCGCACCAGGGGATAGTGCGTCATTACTAGTTAACTAGTAATGGCACACCGCATCCACGGTGCGCCACTAGTATTTTTTGTTCATTTTTTTTTGAAAACTAGTAATGGCGCACCACATCCACGGTGCGCCACTAGTAAAAAAAATTCAATTTTTTTTCAATTTTTTTATATTTTTTCAAAACTAGTAATGGCACACCGTTGGAGTGGTGCGCCATTACTAATTGAACTAGTAATGGGCACCACTCCCATGGTGGGCCATTACTAACTTGGCCCCAAAAATCCACCGAATGCACTCCCCCCATGGACCGCCTTTTCAGTTTTAAAAAAAATAAAAGAAAATGACTAAAATGTGAAGTTAAGCGTGCTCGGGCTGGAGTAGTGTGAGGATGGGTGACCTTCTGGGAAGTTTGACCATTTAGTGCGATTTGACTTGAGATTAAGCATATTGACCCGAGATTAAGCCATAGTGACCCGAGATTAAGAAAAAAAACAAAAAAAATTGAAAAAAATATTCTGAAAAAATATTTGAAAAAAAATTGTTACTAATGGCGCACTTCTATGTGGTGCGCCATTAGTATCTGGTATACTAATGGCGCACCATGGGCTATACTAATGGTGCACTGCCTGGTGCGCCATTAGTAAAAAAATTCTAATGGTGTGCTACTAGTGGCGCACCTGTAGTGCGCCATTAGTAGGCAAAACAGGTGCACCACTAGCAGGCCTTTTCCTAGTAGTCTCAAAATGGATTAAGCAAAGAAAGAGTTCTTGCCTGAGTTACAAGGTGTGAAGTTGAATCAGACTCAATGTCCGACCACTTCAGAAGATAGAGAGAAAATGAAAGTCATTCTCTATGCTTCAGCCATAGGTTCTATCATGTATGCAATGCTGTGTACCAGGCCTGATGTGTGCCTTGCTATTAGTTTAGCAGGGAGGTACCAAAGTAATCCAGGAGTGAATCACTGGACAGCGGTCAAGAACATCTTGAAATACCTGAAAAGGACTAAGGATATGTTTCTCGTTTATGGAGGTGACAAAGAGCTCTCTTAAATGGTTACGTCGATGCAAGCTTTGACACTGATCCGGATGACTCTAAGTCACAAACCGGATACGTATTTATATTGAACGGTGGAGCTGTCAGTTGGTGCCGTTCTAAGTAAAGCGTTGTAGCGGGATCTATGTGTGAAGCGGAGTACATAGCTGCTTCGGAAGCACCAAATGAAGGAGTCTGGATGAAGGAGTTCATATCCGATCTAGGTGTCATACCTAGTGCCTCAGGTCCAATGAAAATATTTTGTGACAATACTAGTGCAATTGCCTTGGCAAAGGAATCCAGATTTCACAAGAGAACTAAGCACATCAAGAGATGCTTCCATTCCATCCGCGATCAAGTCAAGGAGGGAGACATAGAGATTTGCAAGATACATACGGATCTGAATGTTGCAGAACCGTTGACTAAGCCTCTCTCACAAGCAAAACATGATCAGCACCAAGACTCCATGGGTGTTAGAATCATTACTGTGTAATCTAGATTATTGACTCTAGTACAAGTGGGAGACTGGAGGAAATATGCCATATAGGCAATAATAAAGGTGTTATTTATATTTCTTATATCATGATAAATGTTTATTATTCATGCTATAATTTTATTAACCGGAAACATACTACATGTGTGAATACATAGACAAAAATAGTGTCACTAGTATGCCTCTACTTGACTATCTCGTTGAATCAAAGATGGTTAAGTTTCCTAGCCATAGATATGAGTTCTCATTTGATTAACGGGATCACACCATCATAGAATGATGTGATTGACTTGACCCATCCGTTATCTTAGCATGATGATCGTTTAGTTTGTTGCTATTGCTTTCTTCATGACTTATACATGTTCCTATGACTATGAGATTATGCAACTCCCGAATACCAGAGGAAAACTTAGTGTGCTATCAAACGTCACAAGGTAACTGGGTGATTATAAAGATGCTCTACAGGTGTCTCCGATGGTGTTTGTTGAGTTGGCATAGATCGAGATTAGGATTTGTTACTCTGATTGTCGGAGAGATATCTCTGGGCCCTCTTGGTAATGCACATCACTATAAGCCTAGCAAGCAATGTGACTAATGAGTTAGTTGCGATATGATGCATTCCGGAACAAGTAAAGAGACTTGCCAGTAACGAGATTGAACTAGGTATTGAGATACCGACGATCGAATCTCGGGAAAGTAACATACCGATGACAAAGGGAACAACGTATGTTGTTATGCGGTTTGACCGATAAAGATCTTCATAGAATATGTAGGAGCCAATATGAACATCCAGGTTCCGCTATTGGTTATTGACCAGAGATGAGTGTCGATATGTCTACATAGTTCTCGAACCCATAGGGTCCGCACGCTTAACGTTCGATGACGATCGGTATTATGATTTTATGGGTTTTGATGTACAGAAGGTTGTTTGGAGTGCCGCATGTGATCACGGACATGACGAGGAGTCTCTCAAATGGTCGAGACATAAAGATCGATATATTGGAATGCTATGTTTGGACACTGGAATGGTTTTGGATGAGTTCCAGAGTACCGGGAGGTTACCGGAAACCCCGAGGGAGTCAATGGGCCTTATCGGGCCTTACTCGAAGAGAGGTGGAGGCGTCCAGGTGGAGGGCGCCCCCCAAGCCCAATCCGAATTGGGGTGGGCACCCCCCCCCCCCACCCCACCCCTTCCTTCTATCCCTCTCTTCCTTCTTCTCCTACTCCAACTAGGGAAGGGGGGGGAAACCTACTCCTACTAGGAGTAGGAATCCCCCTTGGGGCGCCCCATAGAGAGGGTCGGCCCTCCCCTCCTCCACTCCTTCATATACAGGGGAGGGGCACCCCATAGACACACAAGTTGACAGTTGTCTTAGCCATGTGCGGTGCCCCCTCTACAGATATCCACCTCGGTCATATCATTGTAGTGCTTAGGCAAAGCCCCTGCATCGGTAACTTCATCATCACCGTCATCACGCCGTCGTGCTGACGAAACTCTCCCTCGGCCTCAGTTGGATCAAGATTACGAGGGACATCACCGAGCTGAATGTGTGCAGATCACAAAGGTGTCGTGCGTTCGTACTGGATCGGTTGGATCGCGAAGATGTTCGACTACATCAACCGTGTTACTTAACGCTTCCGCTTTCGATCTACGAGGGTACGTGGACACACTCTCCCGCTTGTTGTTATGCATCACATAGATAGATCTTGCGTGATCGTAGGTAAATTTTTTAAAATACTATGTTCCCCAACAGTAGCATGGGTCCAGACCTGTGCTACTACTAACCAACACTAGTGCAGAACCGGCCTTTAGTGCCGGTTCGTAACGGCCTTTAGTGCCAGTTCACCAACCGGCACTAAAGAGTGGGGACTAAAGGTTCCCCCCCCCCTTTAGTACCGGTTCGTCACGAACCGGCGCTAAAGAGCCACCATGTGGCACGAGCCAGGCCCGGGTGCATGTAGGACATTAGTACCAGTTGGTAACACCAACCGGTACTAAATGTTTGGGAGGGTTTTGGCTTTACTTTCCATTTAATTCTTTTTTGTTTGCTGGTATTTCACGATACTACAAATTGTGCACGTTATGCATATATATAAATAGATTTTTCTCGTATGTAGAACCGCATGTATATATAATATATATCATCGAATGTCTCACAACCAACACCGTTAACTATTCACACATACACATGTATATACATATACAATTTCTCCTACATGTTGCCTTGGTGCCTTCGGATCAGGATGACAAGTGGTTCATGGGGGCGGTAGCGGGTAATAGTATTCTCCTTTGGGATCTATGACCTGGTCGAGCAAAAATCCGGCTATTTCCTCTTGAAGTGCTAGTATGCGGTCCGCTAGTAGGAGCTTATCCCGCACCTCTCTGAACTGTTAAGAAGGAGATCAATATGCATGTGTATTAGTTGTGTTACAAGATATCGATAATGGTGTGAATAGTGTTCTGACAAACGTACCTAGTCATGTCTTTGAGATCTGCTCATTTCGGACGCCATCATGCGAATGTTCTCGCAAATGTAGAATGCACACAGATCATTCCCCGGCGCCTGCTTCAGGGCCTTTACGAGAATGGAATTGAATCAGATAATGATTAATCAAGCATGATAATTAATTAATGGTATTGAAACAAGAATTAAAGAGATGGTAGCTAGCTAGTACTACTTAATTACTTACCTTTGTTCGATGCCAAAAAAACTTTTTTGGCCATTTGCCTGGAGTCACCTTGATGAACTTTGCCCAAGCCCTGCCCGTCGGCAAAGAAAATTAATAAAGGGGTTATTAAATAGTTCATATTAGGAAATGACGAACTAATAATAGGCTGAGATATAGTTAATAATGATTGAAATTACCTGCTGACTATCCCCGTCATGATGGTGTAGTCATTATCTTCTTTAAGTAGTGAGTCCAGTACTTCAACTGTTGCTTTGTCAACTTTTATTTCTAACAAGATCCAGTGTAAACTGCATGCGCACACATTTGCATGTCTTAATTAAGCGGGCATGTGCATAAAATTAGTCAACTATCATAAACCGTATACACTTAATTATTAACATCTAGCTAGCTAGTAAGCAAAAACAGAATTTGTATTAACTCACAGGAAGTTGTAAGGAAGTAGTATATCTTCATTGGTATTAAGGCGCTTCGAGAACTCTAGCATGCTTTCCTCTACACTTGCTTGATAAGTTGGAAGATTCCATGTGTACTCATTAATGGTATTTGGGTCAATGAACCCAATGCCATAGCGTCCAGATTTTTTCATTTCATACATCTTCATCCTGCATATAATAATACAGAAAAGAATATATAGTGAGGATAATTACATGTAATGATTGATGAAAAATTACAGAAAGAAATCACTTACAAACAATAGCAAATGACGATAGATTTGTCGAGTGCGTCTTGATTGTATAACTGAAATAGTTCTGAATACTCAACGCACAGAGCTTTCTCATGGAAGTAATTCTCCTTCTTGACATTCACCATGAGGGACTCTCGATTGGAAAACTTGGTAATGTTCATGTACCATTGATGCAATTCATACATTCTCGATGGGAGGTTCTTGACCTTGTCTAGCTCGACCAAAGGTTGGCCCCGGACATATTTCCGTTTTATTTCCTCCTCTCTAAGCGGAGACATGGGCTCAATTTCGAGGAGTTGTCCAACAGAGATCTTGAGCATTTCAGCCTGCATTATATGCTCCTCTGTTATTACCACATCGCCTAGCTGGGGAACTTTAATGGTTTTCCCACAATAATATTGGGCGCACGACCTCCTCTCATGTGTTGTTGGCACAACAAGCGGGGGGGGGGTCAATTATACTTTGTTCTCCCAGCTGGGGAATGGTTTTCCCACATTTTTTGCCCGCTGCATGTTGGCTCGAGCTTGAGCTCGCTTCCTTCTTTAGCCGTTCTCGATGTAGTTTCCTGATTTGGCGCTCATATTCCGAGTCAACAGGCTTGGGAGCTGGTTCTCTAGCCATACGAATGAAGTGGTCAATCGTTTTCTCACGCACTTTCTCCTTTGGTGACGGTGCCGGTTTCAGTCCAAAATGGGCGTCCACTTAGGCCTGCACTATGGCTGCGTTTTGCTCCTCAGTCATGTCGTAAGGCCTCAGAGGAAGAGGAGCAAGGCTTGGACCATATTTATATCGCTTATCTCCGCCTATACTTCCTGAACTACCTCGACTCGTACCGCTACGCACCATAGTTGCGGCGTGTCTCTTCTGGGATTGCTGAGACGGCGGAGACGGCTGACGTGGCTGAGTTGGAGCAGGAGAAGTGGCCTGACGATGTGCCGGACTTGAAGCAGGAGGTGTGGCCTGACATGGTGCCGGACTTGAAACCGGAGAAGTGGCATGACGCTATGCCGGACTTGAAACTGGAGGAGTCAGCTCACGCGTTCGGGGACTTGGAGGAGGTGGCGGACTTCGAGGAGGAGTCAGCTCACGCGTATGTGGACTTGGAGGAGCGGGAGTCTGCTGACTCGGTGGCGGACTTCAAGGAGGAGTCGGCAGACAACGCGGTGTCGGTGGACTTCGAAAAATGATGCAATCCTTTCTCCATAGGATGATACGATGTATGGCCTCTCCTAGTGTGTGCTCGTCTTCACCTCCAGGAATGTCAAGCTGTAGCCCCGAATATGGGTCCACCACTTCATCAACCAAGACACAAGCATAGCCTTCTGGAATCGGGATGCAATGGAAGGTTGCTTCGGGGGCAATTGTAAAAGCAACGCCGTCCATCACCTTCATGGATATGTTCTTCATTTTGGAGTGTAGCTCACAGTTAGTGTTCTATATGATGTCATCCACAGGGTATGTATCCAGCAGTGTGTCGCCCGGGGCAGAACCAACGCTGCTTCTCGGCATGGATGGGACGGTGCTATCCAATGCTGGATGATCATCCGCTTGCTGCTGCCGCTGCTGAGACCCCCTTTCCTGGCTAAGTGAGTCGATCTGCTGCTGCTGCTGCTGGAATTTGAGTGCCAAGTCCGCGTGCCTTGCTTCTAGGCCTTGAAGGCGTTCTATGTCCTGCTTCCTCTGCTCCTCCTCCAGCTTCCTTTTCTTCTCCTCCTCCATCTTCCTTCTTGCACGGGTCCTATAGTCCTCGTTCCATTCTGAAAAGACCTCATACCAAGGAATAACGCCCTTGCCTCGTGTTCTTCCCGGGTGTTCAGGATTTCCCAGGGCGCGCGTAAGCTCGTCGTTCTCTCTGTTGGGCGTGAACACCCCCCTTCGAGCTTCTTCTATTGCGTCAATTATCCTTTGTTCGGCTCCTTTTATATTTGCCTTCCGCGAAACTTCGCCTGTCTTCGGGTCCAACGCCCCCTCATGCGCATAGAACCAAGTTTTGCACCTAGGGGGCCAGCTCCTAGTAACCGGAGTGACCCCTGCATCCTCCATCTCTTGCTCATACTTATCCCACTTAGGCAATCCTACCGCGTAGCCACCTGGACCCAGCCTATCACTACTAGGGAAAAGCCTAGTAGCAGCGCGGGTTTTGGGCCTCTCAGTAGCGCGGGGACCGGCGCTACAACTAATGTATAGCATTAGCGCCTGTTGTCCCACGCTACTGCTATACATGAATAGCTGTAGCGCTCTTCAGAAAAGGGCGCTACTGATATTATTTGCAGGCTGTTTACAGGGAAGCGCTACTGGTAAGGCGGCGCTACTGCTAAATTTTTCCCCCTCGCTACTACTAGTTTTATTAGTTTTTTTTCCTGCATATTTGTTTTGTATTTGTTTTGCATTTGAATAGGCTTTATACAATAATCTTTAGCATATCATACACGTACAAATGTAATCATAGCATATACATACAATTAGTCTCATCAAATCATGTCATCATCATAATCATCATCCAACATAGGGCTGGAATTCGAGCCGAGTCGAGCCGGCTCGGCTCGACTCGCTAAAGCTCGTTTCGTTAACGAGCTAGCTCGACTTGACTCGTTACTATAACGAGCTCAGACCCAAGATTGGCTCGACTCGTATAACTCACGAGCTGGCTCGTTTAGCTTGTTAAGCTTGTTTAAGATACAAATATAAGGCCCTCAAATATGATAAAAATGATTATGTATATATTAAACATATATATCACTATACAATTGTAATTTTCTTGTAACGCGTGAGTCTCCTAGGAGGCTAGGCCTTCAACTGCTCGGCCTTGGGATGTGCGCTTGGGACGTAGGCTGTTTAGTGGCTGATCTTTCTTTGTATTGGGAGTGGCTGATCTACTGTATTGAGCCTAACGAGTTACACGAGTACTCGTGAGATTGGCTCGTTTAACTTGGTCTATAAACGATCTTAAACGGCTCGACTCGTTATTCTTCGAGTTCGAGTTGATTCGAGCCGAGTCACGAGCTACTTGTTTAGCTTGCAAGCTTCGAGCTTTTTTTCCAGCCCTAATCCAACACAAAGTGGTCTCTCGTCATCAATCTCGAAAATAGCAATACAAGTCTCGATTACTTGCAAATACATAGTCATCCATCTAAACAATGATATACGCGAGAAGAGCTATCACTTTGAGTACATGAGTTCGTATCCCTCTCTCGCATTAGCGTGAACCTAAACTAACTACTGCCTATCGCTTGGAAACCGGAAACCGGTACACCTGGGCCTGACACTCCGGCCACTTGTCGTATATATACTCCTGGCGTAGCACTTCTTCGCCATCTATGATCTATGCACCTGCATCGTCACATGAGTCGATGATCTTTGCTTTCACTCAAGTTTTCCACGTGGCCAACGCGGCGCTAAACTTGATCATGGCGTGTTTGTTTATCTTCTTCATTGTCGGGTCCTCGTCTAGATCTTCATAATCCTTCTCATTCCGGCCCGGGAACAAGAATATCTGGTGAAACTTCTTTAGGAGGGAGCTCCTCATTTTTTTCTATCTTCTGTAGTTTATCATCGTTGATGGCGGCGGTTGTCCGTACGATGCAGCCTATTTGATTGTCGTAGCACGTGTGCGCTTCATCGGGCACCTTTGGCTCAAAATTGCCGTCGTCCACCTCCATGACCACCAGTCTAATAGTCCTGAGTTTTTTAGGAACCCGTTGCCTCTTTGCTTTAGGTTCTACACCGGCTTCGCTCCCCGAGGCAGCACCGGTCCGGTCTCGATGCCGGTCTGAGTCTCAGCCCGGGTCTCGATCTCAAAGACCGGTGCGCGGTCGATCTCGATCCCGATGCCACCGGTGGGCCCAGCAACAACATCAGTTGATTGTCGGCAAGGCTAAAAAATTCATCTGCCGCCCGGTAGACGTCGTCGCTGTTGGAAATATGCCCTAGAGGCAATAATAAAAGTATTATTATATTTCAATGTTCATGATAATTGTCTTTTGTTCATGCTATAACTGTATTATCCGGAAATCGTAATACACGTGTGAGCATGAAGACCACTATATGTCCCTAGTGAGCCTCTAGTTGACTAGCCCGTTGTGATCAATAGATAGTCATGGTTTCCTGACTATGGACATTGGATGTCGTTGATAACGGGATCACATCATTAGGAGAATGATGTGATGGACAAGACCCAATCCTAAGCATAGCATAAAAGATCGTATAGTTCGTTTGCTAGAAGCTTTGCCAATGTCAAGTATCTCTTCCTTCGACCATGAGATCGTGTAACTCCGGTTACCGTAGGAGTGCCTTGGGTGTATCAAACGTCACAACGAATCGGGTGACTATAAAGGTGCATTACAGTATCTCCGAAAGTATCTCATTGGGTTGACACGGATCGAGATCGGATTTGTCACTCCGTATGACGGAGAGGTATCTCTGGGCCCACTCGGTAATGCATCATCATAATGAGCTCAAGTTGACCAAGGTGTTGTACACGGATCATGCATTACGGTGCGAGTAAAGTGACTTGCCGTAACGAGACCGAACAAGGTATTGGGATACCGACGATCGAAGTCTCGCAAGTAACGCATCGATTGACAAAGGAATTGCATACGGGTTTGATCAATCCTCGACATCGTGGTTCAACCGATGAAATCATCGAGGAGCATGTGGGAGCCAACATGGGTATCCAGATCCCATCGTTGGTTATTGCCCGAGAGTCGCCTCGGTCATGTCTCGTGTCTCCCGAACCCGTAGGGTCTACACACTTAAGGTTCAAGGGCGCTAGGGTTAGTAGGAAGTCAAGTATGTGACTACCGAATGTTGTTCGAGTCCGGATGAGATCCCTGACGTCACGAGGAGTTCCGAAGGGTCCGGAGGTAAAGAATAATATATAGGAAGTGGTGTTTCGCCATCGCGAAAGTTTGGGGTCTCCCAGAAATCACCGACCACCGGAAGGGTCCCGGGTCCACCGGTGGGGCCACCTATCCCGGAGGGCCCCATGGGCTGAAGTGGGAGGAACCAGCCCATAGTGGGCTGGTGCGCCCCAGGCCCACCCTGCGCCTAGGGTTGAAACCCTAGGGGTGGGGCGCCCACCGGCTTGGGGCACTCCACCCCTTGGCCGCCGCCCCGGAGATTGGATCTCGGGGCCGCCACCAGGGGCCTATATAAAGGGGAGGAGGGGGCTGCTGTACCAATCTCCAAGGCGCAGCCCTCCCTCCCAACACTTCTCCTCCTCCGTAAGAGCTCGTGAAGCCACGCCGAGTCTTGCTTCTCCACCATCACCACGCCGTCGTCTGCCGGTGGAGCTGTCTTCCTCAACCTCTCTTTCCTCCTTGCTGGATCAAGACGGAGGAGACGTCGTCGTCCGTCGTCGTGTGTTGAACGCGGAGGTGCTGTCCGTTCAGCACTTGGACATCGGTGATCTGAATCACGCTCGAGTACAACTCCATCATCACCTTGCAAGCTTCCGCACGCGATCTACAAGTGGTATGTAGATGCAAACTCTATCCCGTTACTCGTTGCTTAGATGAACTCATAGATGGATCTTGGTGAAGCCGTAGGAAAAATTTTAATTTTCTCGCAACGCTCCCCAACAAAGAGCATCATGAGCTAGGTCTATGCGTAGTTCTCTAATGCACGAGTAGAACACAATTTGTTGTGGGCGTTGATCTTGTCATCTTACTTGCCTCTACTAGTCTTTTCTTGCTCAACGGTATTGTGGGATGAAGCGCCCGACCAACCTTACACGTGCGCTTACGTGAGACCGGTTCCACCGATCGACATGCACTAGTTGCATAAGGTGGCTGGCGGGTGTCTGTCTCTCCACTTTAGTTGGAGCGGATTCGATGAACAAGGCCCTTATGAAGGGTAAATAGAAGTTGACAAAATCACGTTGTGGTGATTCGAGGTAAGAAAACGTTCTTGCTAGAACCCAATCGCAGCTACGTAAAGATGCAACAACAATTAGAGGACGTCTAACTTGTTTTTGCAGCGATTGATCATGTGATGTGATATGGCCGAAGTTGTGATGAATGATGAATTGTGATGTATGAGATCATGTTCTTGTAATAGGATTCACGACTTGCATGTCGATGAGTATGACAACCGCAGGAGCCATAGGAGTTGTCTTTATTTTTTGTATGACCTGCGTGTCATTGAAGAACGCCATGTAAACTACTTTACTTCATTGCTAAACGCGTTAGTCATAGAAGTAGAAGTAGTCGTTAGGCGTGACAACTTCATGAAGACACGATGATGGAGATCATGATGATGGAGATCATGGTGTCAAGCCGGTGACAAGATGATCATGGAGCCCCAAGATGGAGATCAATGGAGCTTGATGATATTGGCCATATCATGTCACAACTATATAATTGCATGTGATGTTTATTATGTTTATGCATCTTGTTTACTTAGGACGACGGTAGTAAATAAGATGATCCTTACAAAATTTCAAGAAGTGTTCTCCCTAACTGTGCACCATTGCTACAGTTAAATCGTTTCTAAGCACCACGTGATGATCGGGTGTGATGGATCCTTACGTTCACATACAACGGTGTAAGACAGTTTTACACAGCAAAAACACTTAGGGTTAACTTGACGAGCCTAGCATGTGCGGACATGGCCTCGAACACGGAGACCGAAGGTCGAACACGAGTCGTATGGAAGATACGATCAACATGAAGATGTTCACCGATGATGACTAGTCCGTCTCACGTGATGATCGGACACGGGCTAGTCGACTCGGATCGTGTAACACTTAGATGACTAGAGGATGTCTAATCTAAGTGGGAGTTCATAATTTTGATTAAGAACTTTATTATCATGAACTTAAAAAAACTTTTGCAAATATGTCTTGTAGATCAATGGCCAACGCTAATGTCAACATGAACTTCAACGCTTCTAGAGAAACCAAGCTGAAAGATGATGGCAGCAACTATACGGATCGGGTCCGAAACCCGAGGATCATCCTCATAGCTGCCAGAAGCAATATGTCCTAGAAGGACCGCTAGGTGCCGCTCCGTCCCGAAACCAAGACGTTATGAACGCTGGCAAACTCGTTCTGATGATTACTCCCTCGTTCAGTGCGGCATGCTTTACAGCTTAGAACCGAGGCTCCAAAAGCGTTTTGAGCATCACGGAGCATATGAGATGTTCGAAGAGCTGAAACTAGTTTTCCAAGCTCATGCCCGGGTTGAGAGATATGATATCTCTGACAAGTTCTACAGTTGTAAGATGGAGGAAAACAGTTACATCGGTGAGCACATCCTCAAGATGTCTGGGTTGCACAACCGTATGACCCAAAGAGAACATTAACCTCCCTGATGAGGCGGTCATTGACAGAATCCTCCATCGCTCCCACCAAGCTACAAGAGCTTTGTGATGAACTACAACATGCGGGGGATGGAAAAGACCATTCTGAAGTGTTCTCGATCTTTGAAGTCAGCAGAGGCTGAAATCAAGAAAGAACATCAAGTGTTGATGGTCAATAAGACCACTAAGTTCAAGAAGGGCAAGGGTAAGAAGAACTTCAAGAAGGACGGCAAAGATGTTGCCGCCCCCGTAAGCCTGCTGCGGGAAGAAGTCAAAGAATGGACCCAAGCACGAGACCGAGTGCTTTTATTGCAAGGGAAGGGCACCGAAGCGGAACTGCCCCAAATACTTAGCGGATAAGAAGGCCGCAACACCAAAGGTATATTTGATATACATGTAATTGATGTGTACCTTACCAAGACTCGTAGTAACTCCCGGTATTTGATACCGTGCCGTTGCTCATATTTGTAACTCACAGCAGAGCTGCGGAATAAACGGAGATCGGCGAAGGGCGAGGTGACGATCTTGCGTCGGGAATGGTTCCAGAGTCGATGTGATCGCCGTCGGCACGCTGCCTCTACATTTACCCACGGGATTAGTTTTGAACCTCAATAATTGTTATTTAGTGCCAAGTTTGAGCATGAACATTGTATCTGGATCTCGTTTAATACGAGATGGCTACTCATTTAAGTCTGAGAATAATGGTTGTTCGATTTATATGAGAGATATGTTTTATGGTCATGCTCCGATGGTCAATGGTTTATTCTTAATGAATCTCGGCGTAATATTACACATGTTCATAGTGTGGATGCCAAAAGATGTAAAGTTGATAACGATAGTCCCACATACTTGTGGCACTCGCCGCCTTGGTCACATTGGTGTCAAGCGCATGAAGAAGCTCCATGCTGATGGACTTTTAGAGTCTCTTGATTATGAATCGTTTGACACATGCGAACCTTGCCTCTTAGGCAAAATGACCAAGACTCCGTTCTCCTAACAATGGAGCGAGCAACCAACTTGTTGGAAATCATACATACCGATGTGTGCGGTCCAATGAGCGTTGAGGCTCATGGAGGATATCGTTATGTTCTCACTCTCCGATGACTTGAGTAGATATGGGTATGTCTACTTAATGAAACACAAGTCCGAGACCTTTGAAAAGTTCAAGGAATTTCAGAGTGAGGTAGAGAATCAACGTGACCGAAAGATAAAGTTCCTACGATCAGATCGTGGAGGAGAATACTTAAGTCACGAGTTTGGTACACACTTAAGAAAATGTGGAATCGTTTCACAACTCACGCCGCCTGGAACACCTCAAATAAACGGTGTGTCCGAGCGTCGAATCGCACTCTATTGGATATGGTGCGGTCTATGATGTCTCTTACCGATTTACCGCTATCATTTTGGGGATACGCTCTAGAGACAGCTACATTCACTTTAAATAGGGCACCGTCTAAATCCGTTGAGACGACACCGTATGAATTATGGTTTGGGAAGAAACCTAAGCTGTCGTTTCTAAAAGTTTGGGGATGCGATGCTTATGTAAAGAAACTTCAACCTGAAAAGCTCGAACCCAAGTCGGAAAAATGCGTATTCATAGGATACCCTAAGGAAACTGTCGGGTATACCTTCTACTTAAGATCCGAAGGCAAGGTCTTTGTTGCCAAGAACGGATGCTTTCTGGAGAAAGAGTTTCTCTCGAAAGAAGTAAGTGGGAGGAAAGTAGAACTCGATGAAGTACTACCTCTCGAACGGGAAAGTGGTGCAGCGCAGAAACCGTTCTGTGATGCCCACACCAACCAAGAGGAAAACAATGATGATGATCAAGGTACTTGGATCAAGTCACTACTTGAACTTCAAGGTCCACGAGGACACGTTCCGCACTGTGAGTGGTACGCAACCTGTCATGGAAATCATGTTGCTAGACAACAATGAACCTTGAACTATGAAGAAGCAATGGCGGCCCGGATTCCAACAAATGGCTTGGAGCCATGAAATCCGAGATAGAATCCATGTATGAAAACAAAGTATGGACTTTGACAGACTTGCCCGATGATCGGCGAGCAATAGAAAACAAATGGATTTTTAAGAAGAAGACGGACGCGATGGTAATGTTACCATCTATAAAGCTCGACTTGTCGCTAAGGGTTATCGACAAGTTCAAGGGATTGACTACGACGAGACTTTCTCTCCGTGGCGAAGCTTAAGTCCGTCCAATCATGTTAGCAATTGTCGCATACTATGATTATGAGATATGGCGATGGACGTCAAAACGGCATTCCTTAACGGACATCTTAAGGAAGAGCTGTATATGATGCAGCCGGAAGGTTTTGTCGATCCTCGAATGCTAACAAAGTATGCAAGCTCCAAATGATCCATTTATGGACTGGTGCAAGCATCTCGGAGTTGGAACATCCGCTTTGATGAGATGATCAAAGCGTTTGGGTTTATGCAGACTTATGGAGAAGCCTGCGTTTACAAGAAAGTGAGTGGGAGCTCCGTAGCATTTCTCCTGTTATATGTAGATGACATACTCTTGATGGGAAATGATACTGAAACTCCTGGACAGCATTAAGGCCTACTTGAACAAGTGTTTTTCAATGAAGGACCTTGGAGAAGCTGCTTATATATTAGGGATCAAGATCTATAGAGATAGATCGAGACGCCTCATAGGTCTTTCACAAAGCACATACCTTGATAAGATTTTGAAGAGGTTCAAAATGGATCAGTCCAAGAAGGGGTTCTTGCCTATGTTACAAGGTGTGAAACTGAGCTCAGCTCGATCACCACCACGGCAAAAGATAAAGAAGAGATGAGTGTCATCCCTATGCTTCAGCCATAGGATCCATTATGTATGCCATGTTGTGTACTGACCGGTGTAAACCTTGCCGTAAGTTTGGTTGCAAGATACCAAAGTAATCCCGCAAGGAACACCGGACAGCGGTCAAGAATATCTGAAGTACCGAAAAGGACAAAGGACATGTTTCTCGTTTATGGAGGAGACGAAGAGCTCGTCAGAAGGGTTACGTCGGCGCTTAGCCGACTCAGATCTGATGACTCTAAGTCACAAACCGGATCGTGTATATGTTGAATGGTGGAGCGATGGCTGGTGCAGCTGCAAGCGAGAGCGTCGTGGCGGGATCTACGTGTGAAGCGGAGTACATGGCAGCCTCGGAGGCAGCGCATGAAGCGATTTGGGTGAAGGAGTTCATCACCGACCTAGGAGTCATACCCAATGCGTCGGGGCCGATCAAACTCTTCTGTGACAACACCGGAGCTATTGCCCTTGCCAAGGAGCCCAGGTTTCACAAGAAGACCAGCACATCAAGCGTCGCTTCAACTCCATCCGTGAAAATGTTCAAGATGGAGACATAGAGATTTGCAAAGTGCACACGGATCTGAATGTCGCAGATCCGTTAACTAAACCTCTCTCGCGTGCAAAACATGATCAACACCAGAACTCTATGGGTGTTCGATTCATCACAATGTAACTAGATTGGTGACTCTAGTGCAAGTGGGAGACTGTTGGAAATATGCCCTAGAGGCAATAATAAAAGTATTATTATATTTCAATGTTCATGATAATTGTCTTTTGTTCATGCTATAAGCGTATTATCCGGAAATCGTAATACACGTGTGAACACGAAGACCACTATATGTCCCTAGTGAGCCTCTAGTTGACTAGCCCGTTGTGATCAATAGATAGTCATGGTTTCGACTATGGACATTGGATGTCGTTGATAACGGATCACATCATTAGGAGAATGATGTGATGGACAAGACCCAATCCTAAGCATAGCATAAAAGATCGTATAGTTCGTTTGCTAGAAGCTTTGCCAATGTCAAGTATCTCTTCCTTCGACCATGAGATCGTAACTCCGGTTACCGTAGGAGTGCCTTGGGTGTATCAAACGTCACAACGAATCGGGTGACTATAAAGGTGCATTACGGTATCTCCGAAAGTATCATTGGGTTGACACGGATCGAGATCGATTTGTCACTCCGTGTATGACGGAGAGGTATCTCTGGCCCACTCGGTAATGCATCATCATAATGAGCTCAAGTTGACCAAGGTGTTGGCCACGGATCATGCATTACGGTGCGAGTAAAGTGACTTGCGATACGAGACTGAACAAGGTATTGGGATACCAACGATCGAGTCTCGGGCAAGTAACGCACCGATTGACAAAGGAATTGCATACGTGGTTTGATCGAATCCTCGACATCGTGGTTCAACCGATGAAATCATCGAGGAGCATGTGGGAGCCAACATGGGTATCCAGATCCGCTGTTGGTTATTGCCCGAGAGTCGCCTCGGTCATGTCTGCGTGTCTCCCGAACCCGTAGGGTCTACACACTTAAGGTTCGGTGGCGCTAGGGTTAGTAGGAAGTCAAGTATGTGACTACGAATGTTGTTCGAGTCCGGATGAGATCCCTGACGTCACGAGGAGTTCGGAAGGGTCCGGAGGTAAAGAATAATATATAGGAAGTGGTGTTTCGGCCATCGCGAAAGTTTCGGGGTCTCCCGGTAAAGTACCGGGACCACCGGAAGGGTCCCGGGGGTCCACCGGGTGGGGCCACCTATCCCGGAGGGCCCCATGGGCTGAAGTGGGATGGGAACCAGCCCATAGTGGGCTGGTGCGCCCCCCTAGGCCCACCCCCTGCGCCTAGGGTTGAAACCCTAGGGGTGGGCGCCCACCGGCTTGGGGGCACTCCACCCCTTGGCGCCGCCCCCAGGAGATTGGATCTCAGGGGCCGCCACTTCAGGGGCCTATATAAAGGGGGGGAGGGAGGGGGCTGCTGTACCAATCTCCAAGGCGCAGCCCTTCCCCTCCCCAACACTTCTCCTCCTCCGTAAGAGCTCGTGAAGCCTCGCCGAGTCTTGCTTCTCCACCATCACCACGCCGTCGTGCTGCCAGTGGAGCTGTCTTCCTCAACCTCTCTTTCCTCCTTGCTGGATCAAGACGGAGGAGACGTCGCTCGTCCCGTACGTGTGTTGTACGCGGAGGTGCTGTCCGTTCAGCACTTGGACATCGGTGATCTGAATCACGTTCGAGTACGACTCCATCATCACCTTGCAAGCTTCCGCACGCGATCTACAAGTGGTATGTAGATGCAAACTCTATCCCGTTACTCGTTGCTTAGATGAACTCATAGATGGATCTTGGTGAAGCCGTAGGAAAAATTTTAATTTTCTGCAACGTTCCCCAACAGTAGCATCATGAGCTAGGTCTATGCGTAGTTCTCTAATGCACGAGTAGAACACAATTTGTTGTGGGCGTTGATCTTGTCATCTTACTTGCCTCTACTAGTCTTTTCTTGCTCAACGGTATTGTGGGATGAAGCGGCCGACCAACCTTACACGCGCTTCGTGAGACCGGTTCCACCGGTCGACATGCACTAGTTGCATAAGGTGGCTGGCGGTGTCTGTCTCTCCCACTTTAGTTGGAGCGGATTCGATGAACAAGGCCCTTATGAAGGGTAAATAGAAGTTGACAAAATCACGTTGTGGTGATTCGTAGGTAAGAAAACGTTCTTGCTAGAACCCAATCGCAGCCACGTAAAGATGCAACAACAATTAGAGGACGTCTAACTTGTTTGTGCAGCGATTGATCATGTGATGTGATATGGCCGAAGTTGTGATGAATGATGAATTGTGATGTATGAGATCATGTTCTTGTAATAGGATTCACGACTTGCATGTCGATGAGTATGACAACCGCAGGAGCCATAGGAGTTGTCTTTATTTTTTGTATGACCTGCGTGTCATTGAAGAACGCCATGTAAACTACTTTACTTCATTGCTAAACGCGTTAGTCATAGAAGTAGAAGTAGTCGTTGGCGTGACAACTTCATGAAGACACGATGATGGAGATCATGATGATGGAGATCATGGTGTCAAGCGGTGACAAGATGATCATGGAGCCCGAAGATGGAGATCAATGGAGCTTGATGATATTGGCCATATCATGTCACAACTATATAATTGCATGTGATGTTTATTATGTTTATGCATCTTGTTTACTTAGGACGACGGTAGTAAATAAGATGATCCTTACAAAATTTCAAGAAGTGTTCTCCCTAACGTGCACCGCTGCTACAGTTCGTCGTTTCTAAGCACCACGTGATGATCGGGTGTGATGGATCCTTACGTTCACATACAACGGGTGTAAGACAGTTTTACACAGCGCAAACACTTAGGGTTAACTTGACGAGCCTAGCATGTGCAGACATGGCCTCGGAACACGGAGACCGAAAGGTCGAACACGAGTCGTATGGAAGATACGATCAACATGAAGATGTTCACCGATGATGACTAGTCCGTCTCACGTGATGATCGGACACGGGCTAGTCGACTCGGATCGTGTAACACTTAGATGACTAGAGGGATGTCTAATCTAAGTGGGAGTTCATAATTTTTGATTAAGAACTTTATTATCATGAACTTAAAAAAAAACTTTTGCAAATATGTCTTGTAGATCAATGGCCAACGCTAATGTCAACATGAACTTCAACGCGTTCCTAGAGAAAACCAAGCTGAAAGATGATGGCAGCAACTATACGGACTGGGTCCGAAACCTGAGGATCATCCTCATAGCTGCCAGGAAGCAATATGTCCTAGAAGGACCGCTAGGTGCCGCTCCCGTCCCAGAGAACCAAGACGTTATGAACGCCTGGCAAACTCGTTCTGATGATTACTCCCTCGTTCAGTGCGGCATGCTTTACAGCTTAGAACCGAGGCTCCAAAAGCGTTTTGAGCATCACGGAGCATATGAGATGTTCGAAGAGCTGAAACTAGTTTTCCAAGCTCATGCCCGGTTGAGAGATATGATATCTCGACAAGTTCTCTGATTGTAAGATGGAGGAAAACAGTTACATCGGTGAGCACATCCTCAAGATGTCTGGGTTGCACAACCGTATGACCCAATGAAACATTAACCTCCCGATGAGGCGGTCATTGACAGAATCCTCGATCGCTCCCACCAAGCTACAAGAGCTTTGTGATGAACTACAACATGCGGGATGGAAAAGACCATTCTGAAGTGTTCTCGATGTTTGAAGTCAGCAGAGGCTGAAATCAAGAAAGAACATCAAGTGTTGATGGTCAATAAGACCACTAAGTTCAAGAAGGGCAAGGGTAAGAAGAACTTCAAGAAGGACGGCAAAGATGTTGCCGCGCCCGTAAGCTTTCTTGCGGAAGAAGTCAAAGAATGGGCCCAAGCCTAAGACTGAGTGCTTTTATTGCAAGGGAAGGGCATTTGGGCGGAACTGCCCCAAATACTTAGCGGATAAGAAGGCCGCAACACCAAAGGTATATTTGATATACATGTAATTGATGTGTACCTTACCATTACTCGTAGTAACTCCCGGTATTTGATACCGTGCCGTTGCTCATATTTGTAACTCACAGCAGAGCTGCGGAATAAACGGAGACCATGGGCGAAGGGCGAGGTGACGATCTTGCGTCGGGAATGGTTCCAGAGTCGATGTGATCGCCGTCGGCACGCTGCCTCTACATTTACCCACGGGATTAGTTTTGAACCTCAATAATTGTTATTTAGTGCCAAGTTTGAGCATGAACATTGTATCTGGATCTCGTTTATACTGAGATGGCTACTCATTTAAGTCTGAGAATAATGGTTGTTCGATTTATATGAGAGATATGTTTTATGGTCATGCTCCGATGGTCAATGGTTTATTCTTAATGAATCTCGGCGTAATATTACACATGTTCATAGTGTGGATGCCAAAAGATGTAAAGTTGATAACGATAGTCCCACATACTTGTGGCATCGCCGCCTTGGTCACATTGGTGTCAAGCGCATGAAGAAGCTCCATGCTGATGGACTTTTAGAGTCTCTTGATTATGAATCGTTTGACACATGCGAACCTTGCCTCTTAGGCAAAATGACCAAGACTCCGTTCTCCGGAACAATGGAGCGAGCAACCAACTTGTTGGAAATCATACATACCGATGTGTGCGGTCCAATGAGCGTTGAGGCTCGCGGAGGATATCGTTATGTTCTCACTCTCACTGATGACTTGAGTAGATATGGGTCTACTTAATGAAACACAAGTCTGAGACCTTTGAAAAGTTCAAGGAATTTCAGAGTGAGGTAGAGAATCAACGTGACCGAAAGATAAAGTTCCTACGATCAGATCATGGAGGAGAATACTTAAGTCACGAGTTTGGTACACACTTAAGAAAATGTGGAATCGTTTCACAACTCACGCCGCTGGAACACCTCGGTAAACGGTGTGTCCGAGCGTCGTGTCGCACTCTATTGGATATGGTGCGGTCTATGATGTCTCTTACCGATTTACCGCTATCATTTTGGGGATACGCTCTAGAGACAGCTACATTCACTTTAAATAGGGCACCGTCTAAATCCGTTGAGACGACACCGTATGAATTATGGTTTGGGAAGAAACCTAAGCTGTCGTTTCTAAAAGTTTGGGGATGCGATGCTTATGTCAAGAAACTTCAACCTGAAAAGCTCGAACCCAAGTCGGAAAAATGCGTATTCATAGGATACCCTAAGGAAACTGTCGGGTATACCTTCTACTTAAGATCCGAAGGCAAGGTCTTTGTTGCCAAGAACGGATGCTTTACGAGAAAGAGTTTCTCTCGAAAGAAGTAAGTGGGAGGAAAGTAGAACTTCGATGAAGTACTACCTCTCGAGCGGGAAAGTGGTGCAGCGCAGAAACCGTTCTGTGATGCCCACACCAACCAAGAGGAAAACAATGATGATGATCAAGGTACTTGGATCAAGTCACTCTTGAACTTCAAGGTCCACGAGGACACGTTCCGCACCAGAGTGGTACGGCAACCCTGTCATGGAAATCATGTTGCTAGACAACAATGAACCTTCGAACTATGAAGAAGCAATGGCGGGCCCGGATTCCAACAAATGGCTTGGAGCCATGAAATCCGAGATAGAATCCATGTATGAAAACAAAGTATGGACTTTGACAGACTTGCCCGATGATCGGCGAGCAATAGAAAACAAATGGATTTTTAAGAAGAAGACGGACGCGGATGGTAATGTTACCATCTATAAAGCTCGACTTGTCGCTAAGGGTTATCGACAAGTTCAAGGGATTGACTACGACGAGACTTTCTCTCCGTGGCGAAGCTTAAGTCCGTCCAATCATGTTAGCAATTGTCGATACTATGATTATGAGATATGGCGATGGACGTCAAAGCGGCATTCCTTAATGGACATCTTAAGGAAGAGCTGTATATGATGCAGCCGGAAGGTTTTGTCGATCCTCAGAATGCTAACAAAGTATGCAAGCTCCAGCGATCCATTTATGGACTGGTGCAAGCATCTCGGAGTTGGAACATTCGCTTTGATGAGATGATCAAAGCGTTTGGGTTTATGCGAGACTTATGGAGAAGCTGCGTTTACAAGAAAGTGAGTGGGAGCTCCGTAGCATTTCTCCTGTTATATGTAGATGACATACTCTTGATGGGAAATGATACGAAACTCCTGGACAGCATTAAGGCCTACTTGAACAAGTGTTTTTCAATGAAGGACCTTGGAGAAGCTGCTTATATATTAGGGATCAAGATCTATAGAGATAGATCGAGACGCCTCATAGGTCTTTCACAAAGCACATACCTTGATAAGATTTTGAAGAGGTTCAAAATGGATCAGTCCAAGAAGGGTTCTTGCCTATGTTACAAGGTGTGAAATTGAGCTCAGCTCGATCACCCACCACGGCAAAAGATAAAGAAGAGATGAGTGTCATCCCTATGCTTCAGCCATAGGATCCATTATGTATGCCATGTTGTGTACTGGACCGGTGTAAACCTTGCCGTAAGTTTGGTTGCAAGATACCAAAGTAATCCCGCAAGGAACACCGGACAGCGGTCAAGAATATCCTGAAGTACCGAAAAGGACAAAGGACATGTTTCGCGTTTATGGAGGAGACGAAGAGCTCGTCAGAAGGGTTACGTCGACGCTAAGCTTCGACTCAGATCTGATGACTCTAAGTCACAAACCGGATACGTATATGTTGAATGGTGGAGCGATGAGCTGGTGCAGGCCGCAAGCGAGCGTCGTGGCGGGATCTACGTGTGAAGCGGAGTACATGGCAGCCTCGGAGGCAGCGCATGAAGCGATTTGGGTGAAGGAGTTCATCACCGACCTAGGAGTCATACCCAATGCGTCGGGGCGATCAAACTCTTCTGTGACAACACCGGAGCTATTGCCCTTGCCAAGGAGCCAGTGTTTCACAAGAAGACCAGCACATCAAGCGTCGTTTCAACTCCATCCGTGAAAATGTTCAAGATGGAGACATAGAGATTTGCAAAGTGCACACGGATCTGAATGTCGCAGATCCGTTAACTAAACCTCTCTCGCGTGCAAAACATGATCAACACCAGAACTCTATGGGTGTTCGATTCATCACAATGTAACTAGATTGGTGACTCTAGTGCAAGTGGGAGACTGTTGGAAATATGCCCTAGAGGCAATAATAAAAGTATTATTATATTTCAATGTTCATGATAATTGTCTTTTGTTCATGCTATAACTGTATTATCCGGAAATCGTAATACACGTGTGAGCACGAAGACCACTATATGTCCCTAGTGAGCCTCTAGTTGACTAGCCCGTTGTGATCAATAGATAGTCATGGTTTCCTGACTATGGACATTGGATGTCGTTGATAACGGGATCACATCATTAGGAGAATGATGTGATGGACAAGACCCAATCCTAAGCATAGCATAAAAGATCGTATAGTTCGTTTGCTAGAAGCTTTGCCAATGTCAAGTATCTCTTCCTTCGACCATGAGATCGTGTAACTCCCGGTTACCGTAGGAGTGCCTTGGGTGTATCAAACGTCACAACGAATCGGGTGACTATAAAGGTGCATTACAGGTATCTCCGAAAGTATCTGTTGGTTGACACGGATCGAGATCGGATTTGTCACTCCGTATGACGGAGAGGTATCTCTGGGCCCACTCGGTAATGCATCATCATAATGAGCTCAAGTTGACCAAGGTGTTGGCCACGGATCATGCATTACGGTGCGAGTAAAGTGACTTGCGGTAACGAGACCGAACAAGGTATTGGGATACCAACGATCGAGTCTCGGGCAAGTAACGCATCGATTGACAAAGGGAATTGCATACGGGGTTTGATCGAATCCTCGACATCGTGGTTCAACCGATGAAATCATCGAGGAGCATGTAGAGCCAACATGGGTATCCAGATCCGCTGTTGGTTATTGCCCGAGAGTCGTCTCGGTCATGTCTGCGTGTCTCCCGAACCCGTAGGGTCTACACACTTAAGGTTCAAAGTGGCGCTAGGGTTAGTAGGAAGTCAAGTATGTGACTACCGAATGTTGTTCGAGTCCGGATGAGATCCCTGACGTCACGAGGAGTTCGGAAGGGTCCGGAGGTAAAGAATAATATATAGGAAGTGGTGTTTCGCCATCGCGAAAGTTTGGGTCTCCTAAAATCTGGGACCACCGGAAGGGTCCCGGGTCCACCGGGTGGGGCCACCTATCCCTGAGGGCCCCATGGGCTGAAGTGGGAGGAACCAGCCCATAGTGGGCTGGTGCGCCCCTAGGCCCACCTCGCGCCTAGGGTTGAAACCCTAGGGGTGGGGCGCCCACCGGCTTGGGGCACTCCACCCCTTGGCCGCCGCCCCCGGAGATTGGATCTCGAGGGCAGCCACCTGAGGGGCCTATATAAAGGGGGAGGAGGGGGCTGCTGTACCAATCTCCAAGGCGCAGCCCTCCCTCCCAACACTTCTCCTCCTCCGTAAGAGCTCGGCGAAGCCACGCCGAGTATCTTGCTTCTCCACCATCACCACGCCGTCGTCTTGCCAGTGGAGCTGTCTTCCTCAACCTCTCTTTCCTCCTTGCTGGATCAAGGCGGAGGAGACGTCGCTCGTCCCGCACGTGTGTTGTCTGCGGAGGTGCTGCCCGTTCAGCACTTGGACATCGGTGATCTGAATCACGTTCGAGTACGACTCCATCATCACCTTGCAAGCTTCCGCACGCGATCTACAAGTGGTATGTAGATGCAAACTCTATCCCGTTACTCGTTGCTTAGATGAACTCATAGATGGATCTTGGTGAAGCCGTAGGAAAAATTTTAATTTTCTGCAACGTTCCCCAACAGTCGCAATCACCAGAACCTTGTCCTTCATCGTTGCTAGCCATGTTTCCTATGATTAAATCTAGTCAATTAATTCTAGACCTAATAAAATGAATAATGACATAAAAAGGCCTACTGTTTTTGCTGTATTTAGAGTCTCTTTGGAATATTTTTGCTTTAGGTACAAAAAATTACAAACTTTCTGTTAGTGCCGGTAGTTTTCAAATTTGAATAGTTTAAATTTTGAATTATTTGAAATTTGTGTGAATCACTAGTTTGTGAATAACTTAACTTGGAAAAAAGATTTTTTAGTGATTCTTTTTTTTTATGTTTAATATTAGTGTGTTTTATCATTATAATCAATTTGGTAATGCTTAGGTTACTTAAAAAATGAAATGCCTTTGTAATAGATGAGTTTTCGTCGGAAACCCTGAAACTTCGAAAGAGATTGTCCATTTTGTACACGAAGTGCATCTAGTTTTTGCCGTAACCCTCTCTACTTTTTTGCACATGCTATGTGGATGAAATTATGATACCATGCCAACTTTCAACCTTTTCTGAGTTCATTTGAAATGCTTTTCAATTTCAGGGTCATTTAGCTGGAAAAAATCAGTAAATGCATGACAGAATTTGTTTGCACATAAAATTTCTTCGTGTTTCAAATTCATGGCACATTTCTGCAACCAATTGGTGAAAGTCCTCGTTTGTTCACGTGTAATCCAGTCGTCAGACTTCTCCGGGTGTTTGGAGTGTAGAAAATTCTTGTGTTCCTCCATATACGGAGCCACCAAGGCAGAATCAGAGAACTGTAGTGTGCTTCAAAGAGAGAATGCCCGTCCATACATATTATTTGATGCCCTCCTAGCGTGCCTTTTCCATCCAGTCTGCCCTTATGCCGCGATTCAGGAACACCAATCGGCTTAAGGTCAGAAATAAAGTCAATACAAAACTTAATGACCTCCTCATTTTCATGGCCCTTCTAGATGCTTCCTTCTGGCCTAGCACTGTTATGAACATATTTCTTCAAGACTCCCATGAACCTCTCAAAGGGGAACATATTGTGTAGAAATACAGGACCCAAAACGTTAATCTCTTCGCAAAGGTGAACTAGGACGTGTGTCATGATGTTGAAGAAGGATGGTAGGAACACCAACTCGAAACTGACAATTCATTGCACCAAATCATTCTATAACCTTGGTATGATTTCTGGATCGATTACCTTCTAAGAGATTGCATTGAGGAATGCACATAGCTTCACAATGGCTAATCGAATGTTTTCCGATAGAAGCCCCCTCAATGCAACTGGAAGGAGTTGCGTCATAATCACGTGGCAGTCATGAGACTTTAGGTTCTGAAACTTTTTCTCTGCCATATTTATTATTCCCTTTATATTCGACGAGAAGCCAGACGGTACCTTCATGCTGAACAGGCATTCAAAGAAGATTTCCTTCTCTTCTTTGGTAAGAGCGTAGCTGGCCTGACCCTGATGTATGCCGTCTTTTCCGTGCATACGTTGCTGGTCCTCCCATGCCTCTGGTGTATCTTTTGTCTTCCCATACATGCCCAAAAAGCCAAGCAGGGTCACGCAAAGATTCTTCGTCACGTGCATCACGTTGATTGCAGAGCGGACCTCTAGGTCTTTCCAATATGGCAGGTCCCAAAATATAGATTTTTTCTTCCACATGGGTGCGCGTCCGTCAGCGTCCTTCGGAACAGGTTGTCTGCCAGGACCCTTTCCAAAGATTACCTTCAAATCCTTGACCATATCATATACATCAGCACCAGTATGGTGGTAAGGCTTCTTCCGGTGATCCGCCTCACCTTTGAAATGCTTTCCTTTCTTTCTTACGGGGTGCCTTGTCGGAAGATATCGATGATGTCCCAGGTACACATTCTTCCTACAACTATCCAAATATATATTGTCGGTATCATCCAAATAGTGCGTGCATCCGCGGTATCCCTTGTTTGTCTGTCCTGAAAGGTTACTGAGTTTAGGCCAATCATTGATGGTCACGAACAACAACGCCTTTAGGTCAAATTCTTCATGTCCGTGCTCATCCCACACACGTACACCTGTTCCATTCCACAGCTGTAATAGTTCTTCAACTAATGGCCTTGGGTACACATCAATGTCGTTGCCGGGTTGCTTAGGGCCTTGGATGAGCACTGCATCATAATGA